>JBBPLL010000335.1:0-28363 GCA_038089755.1 Leccinellum rugosiceps | reverse complement strand
GAGCTTTTGTTCTATGCCGAGGAGCTTACAAAGCTCGGAAGTGAAAGCGGAAACGAATGTGGGTCCTCGATCTGAAACGATTGATCGGGGAAGTCCGTGAATGCACCAAACGTGATCTCGATATAACCGTGCGAGATCTAAAGAAGAGAAGGATTTCGAAACTGGTACGAAAACTACTTCTTTTGAAAATCGATCAACGATAACACAAATCGAATCTATCGTATTTATGCAAGGAAAACCAGAAATGAAATCAATAGATATATCTTCCCAGGGATGTGACGGTGGTTCCAAGGGAATAAGTTTACCTGCCGGTGCTTTAGACGAACCCTTCGTGAGGGCGCACGTTTGGCAGTGATTTACATAATTTTTAACGTCCGAAGTGATTCCTGACCACGTAAAGTATCGTGTAATAAGGTTAATGGTACGTCCTTGACCTCCGTGTCCTGCTATCGGCGAGTCGTGTGTGATATTAAGTAATTCGGATCTGAGATCCTTTGGTACGTATATTTTATTGTCTTTATTAATGAAGAGTCTTTGTTCTGTATCGTAAGTGAAATTATCTATTTTTTCTTTTTTATTGTTTTCTGATGTTTTTTGTATTTTTGTAATGAAAGAAGAGGAAAGTCGTTGTTCGTTAATAAAAAGATTCGGTGGAAGTACTGTAATGTCCTGATTATGCGCTTCTATCGCATCACCATGGTCATGTCGCCGTGATAGGGCGTCGGCTCGGGAATTAGTGGTGCCCGGTTTATACACCATGATGAAGTTAAATTCTTGTAACGTAGCGTGCCATCTGGCTTGTCGAGCTGATAACGTCTGTGGCTTCTTCCAGAATTCGAGATTTTTGTGATCTGTCCAAATTTCGAAGGAAGGTTTGCCGATTAGGTAGTGACGCCATTCTTTTAGGGCTCGGATGACCGCCAAGAGTTCTTTGTCATAGATAGGGTAGTTCCGCTCTGCGGAGTCGAAAGAGTGGGAAATGAAGGCGCAAGGTCGCCAGAGTCCATCTTCGGAAAGTACCGATAATACCGCACCGGTGGCGATGTCTGAAGCATCGGTTTCAACTCGCATTTCCTTATCTTGGTCGGGATAAGCGAGGAGTGGTGCTTCTGTGAATTTCTTTTTGAGCGTTTCAAACGCGGCTTGTTGCTCTTTTTCCCATAAGAAAGGAGTGTCCTTTTTTGTTAAGTTAGTAAGCGGTCTAGCCGTATCTGCAAAGTTCGTAATAAAGCGTCTATAGTAATTGCATAGTCCTAAAAAGGATTGTACGTGTTTTAAGTTACGAGGAATGGGCCATTCGGCAATTGCTTTGGTTTTGTTTGACTGCATGTCAATGCCGTCACGAGATATAACCATTCCTAAATAATCTACTTTGTCTTTGAAAAAGAAGCATTTTTCGGGTTTTACAAACAAATCATTTTCTCGAAGGCGTTGGAGCACTTCTCGAACGATTGTTGCATGCTGTGCCCTTGAGGCACCCCGAGTAAATATTCCGCAGTCGTCTATGTACACGGCCACATTTTCGTACATGTCATTAAATATATCGTTCATCATGTTCTGGAAGGTGGCGGGAGCATTACAATATCCGAAATACATTACCGTGGGTTCGTACGCTCCTAATGGCGTTACGAAGGCTCCTTTCCATTCGTCACCTTCTTTCATTCTGACGTTATTATAACCCCATCGTAAATCCAATGTGGTGAACATGTCCGCATCTCTGAAGCGGTCAATAAGAGTTGGAATGAGTGGAAGCGGATACGCGTTCTTGACGGTTCCTTCATTAAGATATCTGTAGTCCATGACTAGTCTCTTTTTTCCATCTTTTTTGGGTATAAAGAATACTGGCGACGTTTGTGGGGATTTGCTTGGACGAATGTAGCCTTTTTTGAGTTCCGTGTCTAGGAAACGGCGTACTTCGTCTAGCTCGGTATTAGAGAGGGGGATAACACGGCCTTTTTTAGGAACGAAATCGGTTTTAAGTTCAATCCCGTGATCCCAGATCTTTCGTTCAGGCATGCGTGTGGATTCGGATTCGGAGAAGACGTCGAGGAAGTCGTGGTATTCTATGGGGATTTTTTCTTTTAGATCTGTTTCAATAAAGCGATTGTGTGTTGGTAGCTCTGCTTCCATTACGTCGGTTGTTGCGTTTTTGATTAGTGAATGGCAAAGTGGGGTACACCGTGAGAAGGTCATTTCTTTTTTGATCCAGTCAATTTCGGGGTTGTGCCGAAGTAGCCAGTCGTGACCTATAAAAAGAGGGTGAGAGCTTAATCGTACTACGTAAGCTTCAACGTATTCTAAATGTCCATCGATTTGAATAAATAAGCCGGCCTTGTGAGTGATCCCTTTGCCTGTGGGTCCACCCTCGGTACCATCGGCATTATTGACCGAAATGGAACGTGGGAGAGAAATTAAAGGAATAGAATAAGTGCAACAAAAGTCATAATCCAAAAAAGTGTGAGTTGCGCCGCTGTCCAGGAGAGCCTTAAGCCTCACGAAGTGCCAATTAACTCCAACCTTGAACGTAAGCTTGGCCTTAAATGAAAGCGAGTTGCGATCATCAAGTAGCCCTTGCCTACAAGCGGGCGGGGAAAGTGAAAGGGGTGAAGGATTTTTAAATAAAATTTTTGAATAGTTCGAAGCGAATTGAGATAATATTTTTTCTTTTTCTTTTTGATCAGAATTAAGCACCATATTTTTTAAATCCGTGGCCACGCTCGATTGAGACGCTGATGGCAGATCTGGTAATTTACGTACAGTCCTATTACTACAATTTGAAGATGAAAAAGAAGAAACCGATTCGCTTTGTGGGGTTAGTGATTTTTTAAGACGAGAGTTAGGAAATTGAGATAAAGAAACTAAGTCCGATCCGATAGATTCCTTCTTATCTATCGGAGGCTTTAAAAACCCTGTGACATTTTTTGCCGCATCTCGGCCTCTATCTTATCGCGCCAGTAGGCCTCTGCCTCGTCATTCATATAGGCGGCTCTTGCTGAGAACGCCGACGAGGGGGTTGTCTGGGCAGCGACATAAGGGGCTGCTGCGGGGGTCTGCGGAGTAGGGATGGTCGCGGCATGATGCGACACTGCAGGGAGAGGAGAGGAGGCGGGTACCCATTCTTGGGTCCAGGTTCCGTCGTTATCCACGATCCAATGTTCGCGGAGTTCTACCCCAACTGGATGTTGGTCAGGGTAAGCTTGTACTTCTCGTGCTTTGGGTTGAGTACGAGGACGACGGTTGGGGTTAGTCGGACATTGAGGCCAAATGTGACCTTTCTTTTGACAGCCATAGCAAGTACGACTATCGGGCCTTGATTGCCGATCAACCTCCATTGGTATGCCTGGAGATAAGGCAGGTTGTGCGGTTTGTTGAAATTGAGGGGGAGGAGCCCTCGGGACGTGTGGGAACTGCGCAGGCCTCTGACTCTGCGGGAAACTTGTTTGCGGCATTGGCCGCCATTGAGGGGTTTGCGGGAGCGGACGGGAATCCTTCGATGTCAAACCTCCACTTCGGGGGTTGGGTCGTATGATCGAAATCTTCTGGTGCTTTTTCCAGATTCCGAGATAGACTTCTCCCCATTGCCCGGTAGTGACTTCTGTGGCGGGGGCAATTGGTGTGGGGTCTGTTCCAAATAAGGCTTGGTGTTGGAACAACCGGAAAGGGATCTTCTTTTGGAGTGTGTGAACGTACTCCTGGAGACCTACTCTTGCGTCTATAGATTCGATTACAAACGCTTGTAGATCTTGCTCGAAATGAGCGTCCCTTATTTCCATGTTGAGCCATCTTTGATATGCCTCTAGTGGATTGACTTCTATGCCGAAGAACTTTTCTACCATCAACTTTAGTGTCGCCCAGTCGGGATAGTCATCGGGTCCTTCATCTGCATATGCTTCAATTGTTGTTAGTGCGAAGTTTTCTGCTTCGCCTTCTAATCTTAGCATTACCGCTGCAAATCTTTCCCGATTAGACTTAAAAGTCTTGGTAGATTCCCATAGCTTTACTCTAGCCCACCATCGACGAAAAGTTTTTCTTGTTCCGTTCCATTTTCCAGGATCGGTGATTTGGATCTTTGCATTGTCTCTGTCGTCGAAGGAGGTTTGGAGTGCAGCCATCTGCTCGATAAGGTCTTGTACGCTCATGGTGGTAGGGGGATGTGGTGCTGTAAAAAAAAGATGGGGAGGATCTCACTAAGAGTCGCGTCACCCGAAAGTTCTGCCGTTTAGTAAAAACAAAAAAAAAGTATGTAATCGTTTCCCAAGGACTCTATTCTCGGTACCGCAATGGTGGTTAGAGCAGGCCAACAAAGGTGCACCGTGCGCTCCAACTCCGCTTGCAAATACACGCACTAGGTCTTATGTCCGTGGCGGGAACGATATGAAACGCAAACAAGTAAAATACGAGAATGATTACGTAAAGCGAGTCGAAGGAACCGGAGGATTCAGGACGTTACTTGTTGTCCCTAGCTTGCCAGCACTAAGTCGTTGTCCCTCTGGTTTGCAACGCGGGGGAGTGGTGACCTATGACCAGCGTGACGTTAAGGATGATCACGTGAATCCCACCAGCTCTATCGTGTCTGGTTCTACGCAGTAGCCTCTCGTCCTACTGATCCGCGAGTAGTGCACTATCTCGGGTCCTAATGGTCCCAGCAACTTTATCCTTACTTCAAGTGCGGGGCGGGTTAGGCCAACTAGGTTTGCACTATTACGCCGGACGAGCGTATGACTAAGCGTGGGGACTGAGTGCTTTTCTCAGGAAGGTCACCCGTTCAGGGGGTCACGTATTTAACCTCAACGTTATGCGAGGGGTTTCCCTTAACTCTGGGATCCAAGTGTGCCGCAGCCAACGAAAAACAAAGACGAGTCCAGGGTTTGTAAGTAGTCTTGTCCAAGTGTTATGATCGCTCTTAAGCCTATCAAACCAGGGACTCAACCACGAACGAGAAAGGTAGAAGTGGGGGGTCAGGCCTTAATGCGTGATGCACAAGTGGACAAGACTAGAGAGTCTGTCCGAACTTGCTGCCCTTATATATTGCCAGGGACTTTAGGGCAGGTGTGAGATAATACATTACTAATACTACATGAGGCAACCATGAGGTATAGATAAGATCACGTGCCTATGATGTCATAGATAAGGAATGTTCTGGAATGATTATGTAAGAGATTACTAAACTGCACGTGATATGGATAAAAGTAGAAGTCACGTGGCTTATGTAACCCTAAATGCTAGGTTAAGAAATAGCGTTTATAACAATTAGGACTCTGAAGCGGCCAAATTTCTCCCGGATGTTTTCGAAACCGCCTGTGGTCTGTGTCGCCATCTCTGGGTAAGTGTATCGTTGAAGGAAATGTAAAACGTAGAGTTGAAGCAGTCGTCACCGTGAGGGCGAGGTCAGAGGTCAAAGGCAGCGCATCGATTCATCGCCAATTACTGGCATCCCCCGAGGGAGATGATTCGGAGGATCCGTTTGCCGTGTTTCAAGCTCTCAGGCTTCTTCCGGAGGCTTAGGGTGTCTCATCAAAATGGGCTGGACCCGCCGAGGTCGTATCTGATCTAAGTTGAAGTTGTCCTAATGTAGCAGGAGGTAACATTATGCTATCACCCACTCTTGCCTGCGCATCGTACCCTGAATCGTGATCGTAAGAGTTGACATCGTGATTTCGAGGGTGGGTCTGGTGTCGAAGGCGGTCCTTCCTGTGTTACCCAGGCTTCATGAACGCGCCAGGGCCAGAGAGAACGTCCACAAACACGCCTCGTCTCGTTTGTTCTCCTTGCTCTGACACGAACGAACGAATGAGCGACGAGGACGTATCCGAACTGGTCCAACGTACGTTTGAGTTACCAGAACCAGCACCTCAAGGATTCCATGGCGATCCAGCACTAGGTAGTACGCCTAGCGGTCAATTCGGCATTCATGTCCTCGATGAAGGTGTCGCTTTACGATGTGGTACCCATGGCGAGTGGTGGAGATAGTGTTGGTAAACCTTTACATTTTCCGTCGCGAGTCGGACGCAAGCCTTAGCTAATCCCATTCTTTCTCGCTCTTTGATGGTTTCAAGGGAGTCCACCAGCAGTCGTTCTATCGAAGACACTATCGCGTTCTTGTCACTTGGTTCATCTCAGCCGGATTGTAACGATGACTGCAATGATATGAATTCACCTCCTGGATTTGTGAAGGATTCTGAAGCAGGATACCTTCATAGCAGATTTGTGGGCGACGTCGATCTCCCTGAATGTATGGTGTTCTCGCTCTAACTACGTTTGTCACCGGTTTATGCGTTCGTTCGGCAGATGAGGAGCCTCTATTGAAGCCCTCCAGGCGTCGGTTCGTGCTCTTTCCTATACAATATCACGAGGTACGCTCGTCTGAATCGCCCCATACTTTCCATTGCCCTTGACCATACCACTCGCCTACTAGATATGGAGAATGTACAAGAAGGCCGAAGCTTGCTTCTGGACCGCAGAGGAAATCGACCTCTCCAACGACGTCCGCGACTGGACAGACCGTTTCACCGCCAACGAACGCCACTTCGTCTCCCACGTCCTCGCCTTCTTCGCCGCCTCTGACAGTATCGTCAATGAAGACCTCATTGAACGGTTCTCGAGCGAGGTCCAGGTCGCCGAAGCGCGCTCGTTTTACGGCTTCCAGATCATGATGGAGAATATCCACTCGGAAACGTACTCCCTCTTGATCGACGCATACGCCAGGGATCCTGAGGAGCACCAGCACCTGTTCGACGCCGTCGAGACCATCTCGTGCGCCCGGCGCAAGGCCGAGTGGGCACTCAAGTGGATCTCGGGCACCGGCTACTTCGAATCAGCGTTCGCAGAGAGGCTCGTCGCGTTCACCGCCCTCAAGGGCATCATCTTCTTCTCCGGCTCGTTTGCAGCAATATTCTGGCTCAAGCGGCGAGGGCTCATGCCTGGACTCACCTTTGCCATAGAGCTCATTAGCCGTGACGTGGATATACACACCGACTTTGCGTGTCTCCTGCTCGGGCATCTCAAGCGTAGGCCACACCCCGACATCATTGAGCGCATCATCACGGAGGCCGTCCAGATTGAGAAAGAGTTTTTGACTGGTGCGTCCCTAGTGTTCATTCCTTTACCCTGTCTTCTTCCTTCCCTACCGCCCCCGCATACTTGCTTGCTCACCACCGACACACTACCAAGACGCCCTGCCCGTGACCCTGATCGGCTTGAACGCTCAGCTCATGCACCAATACATTGAATTCGTCGCCGACAGCCTGCTCGCGTCGCTGGGAAATACCCAACCATACTATGGCGCGGAGAACCCATTCGACTTCATGGACATGGTCTCGTTCCGAGAGAAAACCAGCTTTATCGAGCGACGGATGGGAAAGGCGCGCGTGGGCGAGCATCTCCTGAGCCCGTCCTCGTTGACGCCGCCTAGGAAACTCGGTGATGGAAGTGGACGATTGTGCGCCGATATATTTTGTCGCTTTCCGCAGTGCCGGGCTGATGTTATATAGTTTACTAGACGAGGACTTTTGATCTTCACTCAATTCTTCAAGGTTCGATCTGCAACGTGTCACTACCGACACTGTGTGCATCGACCTCTGATACACACAGCATTTCATTTCTCTTCGACGTGCCCATGGGTCATGCCATAACTTGTGTATGTATCATATCATCAACATTTTCTTGTCAATTAGAATGACATGTATGTAATAAGGTAATATTTTACTACTCTAAAGCCTAATGTATTGTACTCTGTCAGGAGATGAGATGAATATGTTGTAGCCCATGCGCCCTGAAGATGGTGCAAGCAACAATATGAAATCCAGGTTGGAGTCTTCCTTCACGTCCCCGGAGCCACTACACCAATGACTCTGCGGTTGACATGACTGACGAAACTCTCAAACACACCACGATTGCTCCCATCGACCCACTGGTACGCCAGATGAGGTCCCGATGTCGTCGCCCGCTTATCACTCGTTGAACCAGGACAGGGACCGTCCCCATATGTGATCCTACATCGCATGACCTTCACGCTCAGTGATGTCGGCGGCGGCTGACCAGACATCCTCGATGTCGTCTTCCTTCGCGCGGACCGAGACCACGTGTTTTCCGTCGCCGTGATGAGGATCGACGACGAAATGCCGCCAGTCGTTGATCCAGAGCCAATGCGTTCCGAATCCGGATCGACATCAACGCCCTCGACCGCTTCGAGCACTCGGGTCAGCGCGCGATAGAGCATGTCCAACGACAAGTCCGCGTTCTGCGTCACTCGTTGGTAGAGCGTCGTGCGAGCTGGCATGATGTTCTGTAGTGCGGGGTTTGCTATGCGTGCCAGAGACTGCGGTGTGACCATGCATGTCAGAGATGGATGGAAAATAAATCGATTTACGCACGTCGGGAAGACGAAGTGTTCCGAAACTCCAGGCGATCGCCCATCGTCGCGTTTGCCCTTGAATAAATTCTGTGATGGCATAGTTATCTACCTTTATTTCGGGTGAGATGAGCCACGTGCGACCAACAATACGAAGCAAAATATTACTTGGTGTTCGCGCAAAAGGTCGACAATCAACGGAAGAGATGACATCTTCCCGAGCATAGAAGTATACCACCTTAATAAATGAAAACATTAATCCCTGTATGTCTCGCCGCAGAAAAAAAAACAGACCTGCACCGCACCCCATGGCGTAAGCTCTCTTTGAACATCCCCGAGACGAAAGAAGCTTCCCCTCCGGGCGTCACCATTTCGACCTGAGCGCCCGTACACACCTTGATACGAAAATGTTATTCTGAGTCCCCAAATCATAAAATTCACGATTTACCGCGCTCGGTTCATATTCCTTTGCCTCAGTCGATTGCGCGACTTCCTCTATGCTGGCGTAAAACGGTGGATTGCACATCGTAAAGTGAAACCTATTCTCGCTATCAGCCATTTTGACACTCGCAATCTTCACAACGAAAGAACGTACGTCATATTACTTTCTTCCAACGGTTGTAAAGCCGATCCACCAGATGTATCCATTATCATAATATTATTAGAAAGGCCATTTTGCTCCACATTTCGACGGGCCGACGCAAGGGAGTCCTTGTCAATGTCTCCAAAACGTGGCGAAGCTCAGCCAGAGGAGAGAGAAGGATCGATTATCGCTTACCGGTGCCAACAAAGGACCAGGTCGGTTCCAAGCGGCATGCCAATAAGGGATATATGACTGAGGCTCCTGTTCCACTGTGACACCCATATGACGAGGTTGAATCGAAATCCATCGAACAAGTCGGTACCTACATATCAATCCCCCGTACGGACTCATTAATGAGAGCGAACGTCTTTACGACGTCTTGGATCCAGAGCACATAGTTTAACCTTGGAAACACCAGTCAGTACAAGACGCGCCTACCCATAAAGCAAGGCAAAGGACACACCGATTCGGCACCTACCAAAAATAATACGTGGGCGACCACCAACGTCAATACATATATTGAGCATCTAGAGACAGCGGCTTACAGGCGGACACAGTCGATCGTCGGGAAGTGCGAGACTGACGTTGACGTCTAGGTAAAGCAGCGCCTCTGTCAACCGTCTCATCACTCACTAAGCAAACGCTTCAGCAATCTCATGGTCGCATTGCCGCTGACCTTTGTGCTGGAACATTCCTGAAGTCGATCGTAGGTCCTGTGTGCGTCAAGAACACACTTCAAACAGTTCATGATTCAGTAAAATCGTTTGCCCCGTTTCAAGAAGGAACAACATACTGAGGTCGGAGAGGTGGATAACGCCTTGCAAGTCCTAGAAAGTCGGGTGGACTGGCGTATGGATTGCGTGGGTGCATCCCAACTCACGAACTTCACGAACAACTGAGGTGAGTCGTTCGAATGATTACGTGATTTTCTTTATCAGGCATGCATCGTGGTCGGGACTTCCTTTTTTTCCTTTAGACATATCCCGAGGTCGGTCAATATCACGCTTACAGATCTTGATACTGACGATAATCCCTGAGGAATTCTTATCTTTATACGAGTTTCGACTGCGACGTGGCCATCCGTTTCGGATGGTACATCCCTCAAGCCACTGGCATACGGGACCAGTCATTGATTTATCAATACCAATCTCAGAGCATCGTCTGTGCCGACTACCCACGACATCCATAACCTATGGCACGTCTCGAATACTCCGTGTAGCGGCTGTCAATCTGGTACTTTAGGCCCTGCTACATCCGAAGTTCGAATTACACCACCAAAGATTTATCATAATCTTGCTCTCCAAATCATATCTGTGTTGCGGTTGGATCAACTCGAATTGGCTCATTAGCAGAAACTAGACTCATCATCTAAACGCAAGCTGCTAGAAGATGAACGATACTTCCAAAGCCGGCCGGACCGGATGACATCCGGCCTTCACTGACTTGCCGGTGAGACCGAGTGGCGTAAAATAGTACGTAACGTTCGGTTCATATTTCACCCACTGCAATCTTTCCTTCTCAAACGTATCCCGAACTCGGGCATTATGCTAGCAAGTGCCAGCCAAAAACCGGGAAATGCTGACATGTGTCATGGTAGAGGTGTGCAGGATTTCCCCGGAACGTGGTTCAAGTGACTACCAGATGCACATCCCCGTAGGTATTGGCTTGAATATCGGCCAATATGGTAAAACAAGATAACAAAGTATCCAGGAGGTGCCATCTTCATTTCTCGATCCCTGTATAAAAGACGTCGTCTTCTGGGTCTTCTGCAGACATCAACTGCATCTTTACTCACAACGCTATGGCATCAGCAATGCACATCTCTATCTGGTAGGCACTGGTTCGACGTAACATTCAGTCAGGATTTGCTGCTAATCCTGTTGTACAGTGGTGGTGGAATCGGTGGCTTGACGCTCGCTCTGGTTATCTCAAAGTACAGTTTTCTCCCAGTCGAAATTTTTGAAGGTGGACCTACCATCACGACTGCTGGTGCTGGAATCGGCTTCTTCATCAGGACCATGGAGATTATGAAAGAACTTGGGATTTATGATGACCTAGTCCAGATGGCGGTTCGACCCCCCCAGGAAAACGCAGGTTTGCCTAGTTTTCCTTTTCGTCCGAGCTTCCTTCCTACTTACGATACAACTTAAACCAGGCCCGACTTTCAGAAAGTCGGACGAACGAAATGGGTATCATTGGTTCAGGAAAGAATTGAAACGTGAGGACGTTTATTAAACCATTCGCGGGTGATTTATATAACGACTATTACAGGCGGGGCACTGTCGGTCCACAGAAAAGACGTGGTGGACTGCCTTCTTCGTCATATCCCGGCTTCTTGCAGAATTCACACACCCAAGAAGCTCCTCTCCTACGACGTGAACCCCGAAACTGGCAAAATCACGCTCCACTTTTCGGATGGTTCTACTACCGTAACAGACGTCTTGGTGGGCGCTGACGGCATTCACTCAGCAACTCGCAAAATAATGTATCAGAAACTCGCTGGTTCATCTCGAGATAATGACACAAAGAAGAGATTAATGGAGTGTATCGATCCTGTGTGGACGGGTAACCTCGCGTATAGGTACTTGATTCCGACCGAGAAGTTCCTGAAGGAGTACCCAGATGTCGAGGCACCGACTGACTTGACGATGGTGAGCAACATAGACAGCGAGAACTAGTGCGATGCTTATTGTTTGATCTAGCATATTGGAAAGAATAAGGTAGGAGGAGCTCAACCTGAGACTTTTCCTGATTGACCAATGAGGATCTCGAAAGCACATCGTGACGTTTCCAATCTCACAAGGCCGACTCATCAACGTCGTAATCTTTGCTCACAACAGCGACGCTTTCGGGACACCGTTTATGGGTCCCTGGGTGACGAAGGTTTCCGAAAGAGACGTTGCAGATCTGCTTGAAGGTTGGGAACCTCGTGCAAATGCATTAGCAAAGGTATTTAACGATACCTGCAACTTTTCATACCTTTTCTGACACAACTGTAGTGTGCCGAGAATGCGTCGAAGTGGGCACTACATTCTATGCGACCACTACCACACTATGTGGATGGTAAGGTTGTCTTGCTTGGAGACGCCGTAAGTTGCTCTCTCCTAGCTAGCCTGGTGATAACTGATGTCTCCGTAGGCACATGCAATGGAGCCACACTTTGGGGCAGGCGCAGGGCAGGCGATTGATGTGAGTAGACCCCTGGTCAACGCCTCATTGGACTTTATCGATTCACCAATCCCAGGATGCGTTCGTGTTGGGCCGGTTGCTGACACACAAGTTGACGAATCGAGGAAACGTTGGCGATGCATTGAAGGTCTACGAAGATGTCCGCCTGCCGTTTGCCAACGCGGTCGTCCAGCGAACTCAGAACGTCGGTCGCTATTATGGATTCCAGCGGGTGTCTCCAGACGGGCCTGTACTTGGTTACGATAGTCCAGAGGAGCTAGATTACGTGCGCAAGTCGATCGAGGATGCGTGGGAATGGCAAGGCGAGTCTGCGAGAGTGTGGGGTGAGGCGGAGGAACGCTGGCGCACAAAGTGTCGAATGGGTGTCAAGTTGCAGTGCCAGCTCTGAGATATATAGACGTCGTTAGAAGATGGGGCCGATGACACGGCATGCAAGTGTGGTATAGAATATGTTCGCAGACATACAGTTTATTCTTAATCGGCATGTTGTTCACTAGATGGAATGGCTTATTAAGGGTCTATGATCTCCAATTGTGCACACTTAGAGAGTTGAAAATTCCGATCGTTGTAACACAGGATAACTATACCTGTCACCATCGTGCAGCTGGGCCATGTATGCCTGAAAACCGATGGAGGAGAATGCGCTAGAAGCCGAATATATCTCGTGTACAGACAACCTCCTTCTGCATGTGCACTCGGAGTAGAAGTATGGTATGCCACGTTGAAAGAGCGGCAACCACTAATACTGATTTCTCCGAGAGGTCGGTCAATCTCGCTTCCCGTAAAATGCACATGCCGGTGGTCCCGCAAGTCCGCACCCGGAACGAATCGCGCCGCGTCGTATGGGTTCGCGAAATAGTACCACCGGATGCTCGTACTATGTACCTAGAGAAAATGGTAATTATAAAAGGCTCGCCAGCGGTCGGAAGCGGAACAAAGGCAAACAGAAAATCAAAACACACCTTTGGCCGCCATACTCTAAGTCTGCTCCGTTCCGATATTTGGCGACAACCCACTCTATTATTATGCTCAAATCCGATGTCTGCCCATACGTCCGTGTCATCTCCATGAATAATACTGCATGCAGATACACCCGCTTGACGTCGACTCCTCGTCCATGTTGATCATATGCTAAACCTCAGGCCTGAAGGTCCAACCACATCAGGTTCCGGATCTCCCTGAATAGCGTGATCGTCTGCGGATCAAAGCTAACCGCGAGCTGGAACTTTCCGTCCCACGGAGCCAGACGATCTCGAATTAACGTCCGTTCACGGCCAGTCATACAGCCGATCAGGTGTCAACCGGAGGTTCCTGCGGAACATGGTTGGTTCGAACCGCAGCTTTTGGCCCTCCGCATATAATTCATAGCCTTGTTCGAGCACATCTTCGACGCGTTTCATGTGGATCAGGTGTTATTTGATTTGTCGAGCCAGGTGACAGCCCCCGAGATCAACGGAAGATACGTGAACCATATGGTATGCTCCCGAGAACCGGTATTGAGTACTGAAGTATTGAGTCTTGAACCGGAAACTCGAATGACGGCGCCAGCCGGCACGGTTCGAGACGCGATGTGCGCCTTACCGTATAGACGGCCCTTGACAAAATCGATGAATTGTATTTGATGATCTTGGATGGTAG
The DNA here is from genome assembly GCA_038089755.1 of Leccinellum rugosiceps. NCBI lineage: Eukaryota > Fungi > Basidiomycota > Agaricomycetes > Boletales > Boletaceae > Leccinellum > Leccinellum rugosiceps. The sequence goes on along the minus strand of JBBPLL010000335.1, from coordinate 14,603 downwards.
CTCGAATTTGGGAGTGATCAAGATCGTTTGCACGTCGGGGTACTACGAAAAGACAGCTACCTTTGGTCGAATGAACGGCCTCGAAGACTACATAAAGGTTAGAAAAACAGATGCTTAGTATTACGTAATTCTTTTTCAGAGTGACTCGGAAGTAAGTATCACCTGTAAGAGACACTCAAAAGTCTGCCCATCCGAGTCGGACACCTTCAAACGTGCGCGTGAGGCCTTCAAGAGGTTTCGTGTCGTTTTTTGAAATTTAATGCCTCCGGGTCGTTTCTTGCAGCCCGCTGTTATTCATAGATGCAACCTTAGTAGGGCCGAAGAGTAGGAAGGACTGTCTTCCTACTTAAGGGTCTGCCTACGGAGACTATACTAGGTGCAGTACTAGTGACTCGAAACATTCGCCATCAAACTGGCAAACAAGTTCCAGATTGCTCTTCGCCAGCCGAGCGTTGTAGTCGCACGGCACCGCCGACTCAGAATCAATATAAACATTCCAAGGTTACTTTGCACTGGTGGTAGGGCGGCCTACGTCACTACTCAAACAGGCTGACTAACTTCTGTTGACCTGGTCCGAGGCGCTGGCATGTGCAAAGCACTGAGTCATGCCAAACCCATGAGTCTCGGCCACCGTTATTATTTCCGGATGATACTTCGTCACAGTTCCCCACGGCATCGCTTAAGAACTTCTGACTGGTAGCGAGCGAGGCGGTGATGGCGCCTGGCAAGTTTTGGTTGCCCGATTCTCCCTTTAAATACGGCGAATGTTGACATCCCAATCACATCAATATTCACGATCCCGATGGGATCAACATTCCACGTTTCTATTTGGTATGCCCAGGATGCTCTAAGGGACTTCTTGCTGATCCTGCTATAGTGGCGGGGGGATAGGTGGACTGATGCTAGCTTTGGTCATGGTAAAGTATGGCTCACAGTGCCCTGTTGAAATTTTTGAAGCCGGGTCTACCATAACCACCGTCGGGGCTGGAATCAGTTTTTATGCGAGAACGTTGAACATCATGAAAGAATTGGGGATCCATGACGAGATAGTCAAGATGGCTGTCAGACCTCCCCAAGGTTTGTCGATTTCCGTTCATGGGATGTGTTCTGCCCTACTCACTGATTACACTGTGGAAACATAGTGCTGAAATTCAGAAAGTCTGATCAACCAGATGGGTTTGATTGGTTCACATACAAAGTGACGAGTAAGTTCGTGCGCTAAGCGACTTCTGGTATCTGATCTTTTTGCAGGTGGACTCGTGACGTTCCACAGAAAAGATATAGTGAACTTCTTGCTGGACCAGATCCCCGCTTCCTGCAAGATCCACACATCCAAGAGGCTCAAATTCTACGACGCCGATTCGGAAACAGGGAAGATATCGCTTTACTTCTCGGATGGCTCTACTGCGATCACAGACGTGTTGGTGGGCGCAGACGGTGTTCACTCAGCAAGTCGCAAGACAATGTATCAAACCCTCGCTTCTTTATCTCGAGACGATGGCTCCAGGAAAATGTTACTGGAATGTGTCGAACCTGTGTGGACGGGTAACCTCGTGTATCGGAATCTAATCCCGACTGAGAAACTGTTGAAGGCATTCCCCGGAGTCGAAGCTCCAAAGGTCCCAACATTAGTGAGTCGCTACATAATTCGCAATAGTAATGTGCTTACCACTATACCCAGTTTCTTGGAAAGGATAAGGTGGGAACGACTCAAGTTCGAGCTCTTCGTGATTGGCAAACTCCAACCATGTAGCATATAGTGACATTTCCGATCTCTCAAGGGCAACTAATCAATGTTGTGATCTTCATTCACAACGGTGATGCGTTCGGGACATCATTTGAGGGTGACTGGGTGATGGACGTTTCTGAAAAGGATGTTTTAGACCAATTCGAAGAATGGGAGGTCCATGCAAGAACGTTGGTGAAGGTATCTGACAATGTCATCCTTGATAGTCTTTTATCTTTCCTGAAACTCATACAGTGCGTCGAGAAACCCTCGAGATGGGCACTGCACTCCATACGACCGCTACCCCATTATGTAAACGACAATGTTGTCTTGCTCGGAGATGCAGTAAGTCCTATTCGCGATCGTGGTTAGCCTCGCAGCAGCTAAAGACGCATACCATAGGCACATGCTATGGAACCGCACTTCGGAGCAGGCGCAGGACAGGCGATAGAAGTGAGTGTCCTTGACCCATTCTCTTTTATCTCGTCGAAATCGTATTCATTCACCTTTCCCTGGGTTGACAGGACGCATTCGTGCTGGGCCGACTGCTGACGCACGAGCTAACACATCGTGGGAACATCAGCGACGCGCTGAAGACTTACGAAGAAGTGCGCTTGCCGTTTGCGAATAATGTCGTTCAACGATCTCGGGATATGGGTCGATGCTATGGTTTGCGTCGCGTCTCTGCGGACGGCGAACGTGTGCTTGACCAGGATGGTCCGGAACCACTTGATCATGTGCGAAAGGCGATCGAAGATGGGTGGAAGTGGCAGAGCGAGCCTACATGGGTGTGGGGTGAAGCGGAGAAATACTGGCTCACGAAGTGTGGTATGAGTGATGGGTCCCTTTAGTTCTGGCCTTCGCTATAATATCCAAGAAGCGCTTTTCCACATATTGTACAGTGCATACAGCGGTCATCATTCAGAATTCCACTGATGGCCCTGGATACTAGTACCGAAGATCCCATCATATGTAGATCCGCGTTTTCGGATGGCACCCCAACATTGTGAGCCGTTCGCATAGGGTCCATGGCGCATAGTAGGTTCGGCCGATTCGGAGGCAGGCAACCATTATCGTAACCGTGGTTCCAAATTCTGTGAAGTTCGGCAGCATGCGGTTTCCAGACAAGTTATAACCCCACCGAAACTCCATGTGAGAGCCAGTGGCCTCCACTGATCTACATTCACGAGTCACGACCGCACTGGCAATGGCGTCTGCGGTATCCCACATTTCTATTTGGTATGCTCTGGATAGTACTCCAGAAGACATCCCGCTGATTTCTTGGATATACGCAGTGGCGGAGGAATAGGCGGGCTAACACTTGCATTGGTCATCGGTAAGTATGGCAGGCACCCGGTCGAGATCTTTGAAGCTGGCCCAACCATTACCACCATCGGTGCTGGAATCACCTTCTATGCCAGAACCCTGGATATCATGAAAGAACTGGGGTTGTACGACGACATTGTCAAGATGGCTGTCAAACCTCCCTTGGAAAACACAGGTTCGTCGAGCTTTCGATTAGGTCATCATTGCAGTAGCTTCCGAACTTCGACCTCGTTCACGATACCACCGCCCACTATATACATTTAGGTTTATTCTATAGAAAATCTGATCAACACGACGGATATCACTGGTTCACAAGAAACTTACCAAGTGAGATCTTCTGTTGATCCATTTGTCATCCGCCTCTGACCATACTGCAGATGGGCAAGTGATGCTCCACAGGAAAGATCTAGTGGACTTCCTCTATCGTCAGATTTCTCATTGTTGCAAGATCCACACATCTAAGAAGCTCGAGTTCTACAAAGTTGATCCAGAAACAGGCAAAACAACATTGCATTTCGCGGATGGTTCTACCGTCATCACGGATGTTCTCGTGGGCGCTGATGGTATTCGCTCGGTAACACGCGAAACCATGTACAACAATCTTGCTTCCCTTGCCCGAGATGATGATTCAAGAAAGATATTCTTAGAGTGTGTTGATGCTATATGGACGGGGATACTTGTGTATAGGAACCTAATTCCGATCGAAAAGCTGGAGAAGGAGTACCCCGACGTCGGAGCGCTGATGGATTTGACATTGGTGAGTCACCTCTATACTTCTCGAGAGTGGAATGCTTATCGTGAAACACAGTATCTTGGAAGGGATAAGGTCTGGATGAGAACCTCGGACTCTTCGTTATACTGATAGAACCATTCCTGGGTAGCATTTCGTAACGTATCCGGTCTCCCACGGACGGCTTTTGAACGTTATCGTATATATTCACAACAGGGATGCATATGGGACGACATTCGATGGCCGGTGGGTGCAGGATGTATCTGAGAAGGAAATTTTAGATCAATTCGAGGAATGGGAGGATCGTGCGAGGGCGCTAGTAAAGGTATCAGAATATTTGATCCTTCCTTGCTCCTTGCTTTCCTGATATCATCATAGTGCATCGAAAGGCCGTCGAGATGGGCGTTGCATTCCACCCGAGCTCTATCTCACTATGTGGACGGCAAGGTTGTGTTACTCGGAGACGCGGTAAGCTTCGTCCAAGTTCGTGTTAGACTTCGTTGAAACAGGAGTTACTGCAGGCACATGCTATGGAACCACACTTTGGGGCAGGGGCAGGACAAGCGATGGAGGTGAGTTCCTCCATCAATCTCTCAAACCACGTTGACTCACCTTCCTCTTACGTGCAGGACGCGTTTGTGCTGGGCCGGTTGCTGACGCACGAGTTGACGGATCAAGGGAACATTGTCGACGCATTGAAAATTTACGAAGATATCCGCTTGCCGTTTGCGAACAGTATCGTCCAACGATCCCACGATATCGGACGTTATTGTGGTTTATACTGTAGCTCTGCAGGTGGTCTGGACTCTTTGCAAGGTGGTCCGGCAGAGCTAGGTCGTATACGCATATCGATCGAAGAAGCATGGAAATGGCAGACGGAGCCAGCGTGGACATGGGGCGACGCGGAGCAGCGCTGGCGCGCAAAATGTGACAATGTCTGCGACATTCTGTAGTCGCTTTTCAGCTTGCATGCCAAGGTCATCGCTGTTTCGATTTGGTGAGATGTCATCTCAGACTTGTCGAAGTTCATTGTACATACATGTAGAACTTCTGAACGGATGTATTAATTTGACAAATACTTGGAGTGGTACTGTTTGACACCACTTGCGGGAGAATCACCTTCCTGAGACATTTCCTGTAGTCTTGTGAGTCGTGACACTCGGTGCCGTGGGATATGAATCCAGTAAGGGGGTGGGGGAACAAGTCAGTTCTTCCCCTAGGCTATGTATGATGAAGCGATGTCTGACACTGTCATAGCTAACCCCCGCGGGGTTTTATTATTTTAATCGGAGCCAATATCGGCACTGGGCTTAGCAGCTCTCTGCATAATGGGGCCGAAGTTCTCGAAATCCAACGTTCCGTTGCAGAAACTGGCATACGACGTGGACAATGACATTCCCTACAATGCAGCAGTAAACTGGCAGAGCAGATGCGGCACTTGGAGTAACTTCATAGTCCGCCAGGCGGGACATAAGTACCACGCCATCCAAAGAAGAAATCGCTTGTGACGTACCGGTCATGGGTATTGGGCAAGCATGAATCCCACTGTTTATGCACATTCAAGTGTGCTACCGATGTTCCTGCCATATACAGATAGGTTTATTGATTGTGTAACCAAATCTTCTCGGACGCTACGCAATCCAACGACTCACGTAGGGTTCAAGGGGGCCCACTAGCCTTGGGATCATGGTCATGGTCTTACCAAATTCTGCAAAGCCCGGCAAGCCTTAGTTGCCCGATATCCCCTCCGAAACTCCATTTGAGCGCCAGAAAGCTACCCCCGACCACGTCTACATTCACGACCCCGATGACATCCAGTGCATTACACGTTGCCGTCTGGTGGGTTCTGGATAGTCTGTAAGACTATCGCTGACTTATCAGATATAGTGGCGGAGGCATAGGCGGGCTGACGCTCGCCTTGGTCATTGGCAAGTATGCCACTCAGGCTCATACAGTAGAAATTTTCGAAGCTGGTCCCACCATCACCACCATTGGTGCTGGAATTACCTTCTTTACGAGGTCCTTGGAAATCATGAAAGATCTGGGACTATACGACGATATCGTCAAGATGGCCCCCAGACCTCCCTTGGAAAACACAGGTTTGTCAAGCCTTGGGGCTAGATCAAACTAGCTTCAAGTTCATTTTGAACCGCAATTCCAGCGCTTACTTCTAATAATATTAGGTACATTCTATAGAAAATCTGATCAACGAGACGGGTACCACTTGTTCGAAAGAAGTATGACAAGTGAGGCCTTACATTGTCTCCCCTGTGGTTCACCTCTGATCATATTTACAGGTGGGCAGTTGAACGTCCACAGAAAGGATCTAATAGACCTCCTTCTGCGTGAGATCCCTGATTCGTGCAAAATCCACACATCCAAGAAGCTCGAGTTCTACCATGTTGGTCCAGAAACAGGCAAAACAACACTGCATTTCGCGGATGGATCTACCGCTATCACGGATGTTCTCGTGGGAGCTGATGGTATCCGCTCGGCGACGCGCCAAACCATGTACCAGAACCTTGCTTCTCGAGCCGGAGATGATGGCTCGAAAAAGACATTGCTAGAGTGTATCGATCCCGTATGGACGGGTTTGCTCGCGTATAGGAACTTGATTCCGATTGAAAAGCTGGCGAAAGAGTACCCTGATATCGAGGCGCTGATGACCATGACAGCGGTGAGCCACTTCTACATCTACCACTCCTGGAGCGCTTATCTTGATATCCAGTTCATGGGAAAAAACAAGGTTAGAGTGATACAACTTCAAGCTCTGTTTGACGCTGATCAAATACTCCTTGGCAGCATATCGTAACATATCCGGTCTCCCAGGGGCGGCTGATCAACATTATCGCATATATTCATAATAGGGATATGTTCGGGACAACATTCCATGGTCGGTGGGAACAGGACGCATCCGAAAATGAGATTTTGAATCAGTTCGAGGAGTGGGAGGATCGTGTGAGGGTGTTAGTGAAGGTACACAAATAAGGCGTCCTTCGTGGTTCCTTCCTTTTCTGAAATCATCACAGTGCATTGAGAAGCCGTCGAGGTGGGCACTGCATTCCGTTCGGGCACTACCACATTATGTGGATGGCAAGGTTGCTCTACTTGGAGACGCAGTAAGTTCATTTCAGTTGTGGTAAGACTTGCGGGTACAGAAAATACTGTTGCAGGCGCATGCTATGGAACCGCATCTTGGGGCAGGCGCAGGACATGCAATGGAGGTGAGCATCATTGATATTACTATTTAGCTCTCTATATATCGATTCGCCTCTCTGTACACCTGCAGGACGCATTTGTGCTAGGCCGGTTGCTGACGCATGAATTAACACATCAAGGGAATGTCACAGATGCTTTGCAGATCTACGAGGACATTCGCTTGCCGTTTGGGAACAAAATGGTTCTGCGATCCTGCGATACTGGTCGCTATTGTGGTTTGCATTTTGTCTCCACGGACGGTCTGGACCCTTCGCACACTGGTCCAGCGGAACTAGAACATACACGTATGTTGATCGAGGACGTATGGAAATTGCAGGCGGCGTCCGCTTGGGTGTGGGGTGAAACGGAGGAGCGCTGGCGCGCAAGATGTAACAATTAAACAACACCTGAGAGGCACTGGCCCGTGTTTTGTCATCATGGGTGTTGTCTGGTATTACTTTTGCGGCCATCCAGGCTATACGTTGCTAAGTCATTACATTTACCACCTGCCGAGTCCAGACGCCTATGAACTCCTGCACTCGGATATATTTTATCATCTGTCGAAGCTCTTGTCCAGGAAAACGAAACCGCGACAAGCGAGAAAGCCAACTACCAGTGTTAAAGCACACCAGTAGCTTCTTTGATCCTACATATAGTCCCCTTCGCTGCTGGGGCCACTCCAGACTGTGGAGCTACTCTGGGATTGACGGGAAGGCGTGGAGTTGTGGCAGTGCACGCGTGCATGGCTGAGTACTAACGTACCAAGACATCTCACGACCATGGATGTACTACTCACTGAGACCGTTCTCTATTACTGGGATATCATCGACGAGTCCATTCGCCTCCGAGAGAGCGGCCAGACAGCAGCCGAAAATAATGTCTTCGCAAGTACCGGACAAATCAACGACTGGATCGACAAAGTCAAACGTGCAACATCCCGGTTATCCGGTGAAGATTCTGTACACCTTCCATATCAGCACTCATCAACAAGCTCTGGTAGCTCCTGTCGCACAAGCTCCACCAGTTCTACCATCAGCTCTTTGGTCGAGTCATATTGACCGAAATTGTCGACGACCTTGTCTACGCGTCCTCTGACGCCGAAGATCGTCACCGTCGTCAATGCAACTCGGGTCTCGAGGTCGAACACAATACGGGTTTACTACTAAGTACAAAAATTCGCCAGAAACGCTCACGGCCAAACGAGGTAAGTCGTTTAATCAATTCCGAGTCGTGCGCTCGCATTGCCACGCTCATATGGACTTGACCAACCATTTGAATTACTGTGCCACAGGGAGATACGCAGGAGCCTCAAGAATCGAGCGCACCACCGTCCAAGCGATCCAAGCCCACGTGGCAACCCGTCAGCTACTCTCCGAGTCATTTTGGGGCTGACGACGGTGATTTCAAAGACCTCTTTCGCTTCCGCTGAAGGCAAGTCCTACCCTCCGCTCATAGGTGTGCTGAATTAAATTATCACTTACATCGTTTTGTCAGTCGTTTTCCAGGGGGTTCTTAATATTCAAGTTACAGATGGACTTGCTGCTCACCACAATCCCTGATACTCTTTCTGTCTCCTTTGCACCACTTTCGCATCCTTTTAATTTACACCTACTTTAATCCCTCTGGCTAATATTTACTGATACACTACGGTACATAATCGACGGATTCTGGTGCCTTGAAGAGCACAAGATCCCGTGAAACGGTCTCAGACAACGATATGGTCCCATTGTCAAAAGACCTTTGGGAGGAGCTGATACTACTCTGGATAAATGATGCAGGTATCCCAATTCGATGTCTTCCCAAACTCGAGGAGTAAGAAAAGAACGGCCGTTGAAGCAGTGGAGTACTACTTAGCGTGGCGATCATGTCAAACCATCTGATAGATGCTACTCGGGTGTTGCATGAAAAGAAAAGACAACAAATTCCAGCGGTAATATGACGAGTGCACGTTCAATATATCACAGTTATTACAACAGGAGCCTAAAGCAAATACATCTAGTGTGGTGGTAATACATCGTTCGTTGTAACACTGCGGATGACTAGACACGTTTACCGTTGTTGGCTGCTGCCTTCTTCTTTATCTCTGCCGCTTTGGCTGTACGAGTGTCTGTTAATGTTGTACACAAGGTCGTAAGATGACGGTGGCGCAAACCTTCTGCCTCGGCCAGGCGTCTGGCTTGTGCAATTTCACGATCTTCCCTAATCTTCTTCAGCCGAGCGAGATCCGCCTTTGCTTGGTCTGTCTCGCCAGCAAGATGAAGCTAGATGATCGAATGTGATGCATCATTCTGTCGCCGAGTGCATCTTCGCCTACCTTCCAATAACGATCCTTGGCTTCCTTCTTTTCCTTCTCCTCCCTAGCAAAGATTTATGATTACAGCTGGTTGTGATGTCTGACCCAGACAACATCTTACCTTTCCTTGCGAGTCAGCTCTCGAGAACCAATATCCGAGATGTTGAGTTTCTTCTCGACGTGATTGGGATTGATGAGATCCGCGTCCTCGTCATCCTCGTCGATCCCTTTCTGGGCTTGTTTCTGGGCGGCCTGTTTCTTCTTGAGCTCACGTCGTTCAGCACGCGTCAGTTCGGGTTGGGTGGCACTCGATCCAGCATCTCCCTCTCCCTCTTCATCTTCATCGTCATCTTCCTCTTCTTCTACCGCATCGTCAGCTTCATCCGAGCCGTCGTCGTCGCTGTCGGTGTTCCTACGACGGGACCAACGCAAAGATGACAAGGTCCGGACGCTGCTAATAAAAAACACACGTACGATATCGATTCCACTACGTGATCAAGATGCATGGCCTCGCTATAATGTGCCACCCATGCCGTCAACAACGTCCGATCCGTCTCTCGATCATATCACGCGGCGCTCACCTGAACTTCCTACCGCCACCGCGCTTCGTCTTGAACTTTCCTGAGAGTAAAAGCGCGTTGTGAGCACCCATGTGCGCTAATTTGGAGAAAAAACGTACCTGTTCCTCTGACCATGATTCGATAATGAGACCGAATGAAAAGGACGTTGCGCGGAGGTAAGTCAGTAGATAAGACGACTCCGAGTCATCCCCAAATTTAGAAATCAACACGTGTGCTTACATCAGTAACGAGTCTGCCCGGTCAAACCATTTTGAAGAACAGAATATTATCATTATGACGACAATACCGTCGCGCCTCGCGAGGGTCTCGCGCTTCTCAAGCAGCCCTGAAGAGGCTCGCAAACGTGTAATAGACCTCTACAGAGGCTGGATTCGAGCCGTGAGTCGTATCCTCGTAGGTACCCTGCGGTACGGCGGTTGACTGCTACCGTGACCACCACCGGGAATGGTACGTTTGCATGCGACGTAGGCGCCCGAAATCGTCGCCTCGTACGCAATACCTGTTACACCTGCCTACGTCCGGCATTGCATCCGCCAGAAGTTCGAAGCCAACCGGCACGTTACCGATCCACGCGCGATCGAGGTGCTCATACACAAGGGCCGCCAGGACCTCCAGGAGACACTCAACACCTGGAGGCAGACGGATCACATAATGGGCATACTCCTCAAAGTAGATGAGCGGCCGCAACGCACGTTTTTGCAAAAGTTTTTCGAGGGTGCGTGGTGGTGCTCGTCGTTGCGGGGATGGAGCGCTGACGTTGTAAGGTAGGCCGAGACGAGGATGCTATTCGTCCTGCCGCTTCTGGCGTCGTATAACGGGTTGTGCCACGGTTCAGTCGCGTTGGAAATTAGACAATCCAATGTCCAAACCACCTTTGCAGAATTATCTCGTGATTCTGTGCCTATCCAATCTTTACCAGGCAAATTGAACGACGACCTCCCGCACTTCAATCCAAGTGAAGAACGTTCTGCACGAGTCTGCGCGATGTGATCCGCTTTCCATAGATTCATACAGTTCCAAACCCTAGAATTCTATCGTAAACATATCCCCCCTCCCCCACCGATCCAGAAGCGCAGTTGAAATTAGTCCTAGGAGGGAGAGTCTCCGCAGGCGCCCAAAAAGGCATGAATAATGGGGATCACATTGAGGGCTGGCGCAGTGACCAGCGGCCCTTGTATTGTGCGTTCCAGTTTCTGTCCCGCTCCTTGGTCGCCAAGCAGGCACGGTGGGGTGAGTTCACTCCTCGAGGAAAGAAATATACGAAAACATAGTAGTGGTGCTTGTGTGATTCATCGTCCGGAAGTTGATCGCAGTGGTAGCACCTCTTCCTGCATAGTAACGATCTAGAACAGTCTCTCGCCTTAACGCAATTCGAACGAGTACCATGTAGAACGAGATGGAAATAATCGGCATGGCCTGTGCAGGAGTGAGCCTCGAGCCATTAATTACAACATGCATTTATAATTTACCATGTCTGCCATAATGTACATCCCATTGTTGGCACTTGCGTAACAAACGAGTGCAGTGAGTAGTGTGGCGGAGTACAACAGCGCTGCATCAACGAGAATGCGGAGAACTGGCATCATTGTACTCTGCCCCAGGGGTCGGAAGGCTGCAACACTGTGTTCTATGGTCCAAATACGATACGCCAGGAGCCCTAACATTCCCTTCAGAACTTCACCGGAATCTGATGCTACGTAATACGCTCACCGGCACTGAGCAGGTTGGTCGTGAGCGTTGACGAAAAAAACAGTCCCGTATACCACAAAGACTGGCAAAATTGGGGTCCTGGATCAGCCACCAACTTGAAGTTTTGTGACAAGCAGGAAATCGGAAGGAAACCGGCCACTGAGATTGTTGTCAGTGGGGGACCTCTACAAAACAACATAGTCCCACCCGCTACACCACACCACAGGATTAGTGGGATGATGATGATTCGAATCGACTGCCACACGATATAACACCGATATATCTGGACAATGAATTGACAGAGTACCAATGAACCGAAAATACGACCTACCACCATACCATCCCCAATGAGTGTTTGAAAGGTGTATATCACATTTTTTATCACAAACGTGATATCGGAGATGTCTGTGAAGAAAGCAGCGGATCCTCCTGGAAAATTTGTAGATTCAACAAGGCCCTCGTTAACTCGGATGCTGTTAACGATCATATGCTTGAGGAAATGAAGTATTATGAGGAGAAGGGATTCACACCCCAAGGATTACAAGTTGTCGATGGGCAGAGCTTACCGCAGTAGCCAATGTCATGAGAGCAACAGCTATCCAGATCATCTTTATATTCGATTTACCCTGGTATTTTTCTTGGATTAGCACCGATATAGTGCCAATAAACATTAGTAACGAAACACCTATGTCAATTCTGCTCAGCGAAGAACAGATCAGGCTAGAATTGGTAAAAGTCCACACCATACAGAATGCCTTCAAACGCGATTGATAACAAAGCAGCACCATCAATAACGATTCCGAAAGACATAGAGGATGGGGTAGAGGGGGGTGGCTCGAACTTGACGGACAGGAAAGATGACAGAGTGATGCGTTGCCCATTGTTATGGCCGCGTTTAAATCCCCAGTCCGAGTCACTGGCCTGGCAAAACGGCTTTTAGATGAACTTCCTAATTTAATACAGCATGTGTGAGCAATGAGTAGGTATCTGGTGGCATGGCATGGAAACAACCAGAATGCCACCAGATAAGAGTCAGCATCATGATGAAGTTGAATATGGGAAGCCTAATCATACTGATAGTAGTAGGACGTGCACGCAACGCATAGCCAACTACCTTACATAAGTAGCACCAAGAAGTTATTTTCATTATCATGATCTTTCACGCGGGAAGCCAGGACATCAATATGACCAATTAAATAGGATAACATGTCACATACCCATGACATCCGTCCTTGATTATGGAGCTATGCATAACTTGGGAAATGCCGCCGTCTACATAAACCTTGCTTGTGGAAGGTCAAGTCCAAACAAGTCCAAGTCTGACACAAGGTTTCATTGAATAATATCGAGTCGCTAAAACTTGGTCCCCTTCAGAAGGCACATGTTATTTCTCTTCACAAAGTGTACTTTTAATTCATGGGCCAATCCTTGACAATTGATTCTGAATGTCACCTGCCCTGCTGGCTCCACACGACTCATCCAGCTAAATGTATTTTGCCTGAGCAAAGGTGTTGTCAGATGAAAGTCAACTACATGCTCCACCTCCACCCCTGTATAGACACTTACTTCCAAGGTCACTCTCCCTGTTACACGAATGCCCGGAACCAATCCCGCCCAGCCTCAAACACCACCCTCGCCGCCTCGACCCCATCGAGCGGGTGTTCCTCCTTGGGGAAAGTCAATAGTTCTACCACGCTCCCCCTCCCTTTCAGTGCATAGTAATAACCCATCCCCTGTGCCGGCGGCACCCGCAGATCGTCTTCGCCAAGTAGCAACAACAAGGGCGTCTTGACGCGGTCTATATATGCGATCGGCGAGGCCCTGTAAAGTGTAGCGAAGTTCTCCGGGGTGATGTGCATTCCCGGCTCGAAGGTAAGCCCGAACTCGCTGAAGGCCCACTCAGGGACGTCGGCCGTGCCGAAGAACTCGCCCACGGAGGTAACCGGGTTGCGGACGACCGCTGCAGTGAAGGTGTCCGGGTATTGAGCAATGACTGTTGATAGATCATGATTTCGTTGTCAGATCGTCGGATCGGATTTACAGAGCGAGACAGGACGGGTAGCAAGCGACTTACGATGAGTGGTCAGGAAGCCACCATGGCTTCCACCCAGAACGATCTGGCGTCCTGACTCTGAGAATTCGAGACGGATCAATTCTTCGACCGTCGCGAAGCAGTCCGCCACGTCAAGGGTACCGCATTTCCCGACGAGATCTTGGATGTATTTCTCTCCGAATCCCGTGGATCCAGTGTAATTCGGCAGAGACACGGTATCTGCAGGTTCCGTTCAATAACAGGTGCGAATCGATGATGTATAGGTAGTATTGGTTAACTCACAGCCTTCGAGCGCATATGCGAGCACGCCGGGCGTGAAGGATGTCACGCTACACGAGTGCGGTCCCCCGTGTATGAACGTCAAGCAAACAGGTTTGGATCCTTGTACCGAATCTTTTGACCGAATGAGTACAGTTTCAACCGGATGTCTATCTGGAATTGGTATGATGCGTGACTCAAGGCTAGAAATGGTAGCCTGAACTGCAATGACATCAACGCTGGGATTGATCTCCTGGAATATTGTGGTACGCACGTTTTGGAGAAAGGGTGGGTCTATCAAGAACTACAAAAGCTGGCGGAAGCCCGTCATTTTTGAAAGTCAAAAGAATGGTCTCGGGTGGAGACGTCGGAGTGCTTCGAGAACATATGACTGAGCGGATTCCGTCTGTTGCGAGCAAATTCCAGCTATATAGTCTTAAGCCATCTGAAGGCTCATCGGGCACGACTTCAAGTACAGCACCGGTGTCCACGTCGATCGAGACCAACGTAGAACGAGACCGCCAGACGGACTGTGCCAAAAGGTACGTCTTACCGCCAAGTTTTAGGAACGGGCTGTTTGCCATGTTGTAGTCCATGTACAATCCTGGGAACTTGTCGGGCGAGGGATCGTGTACTGCGTCCACGAGGACCCTGTCTCCCATCTTTCCCTTCAAATCACGAGCATGTACGCCCTTGAGACTGGTAACAACCTCTTCTCGAAGAGGTGCTAGGATACCCTGTCCAACGAT
>JBBPLL010000334.1:0-31762 GCA_038089755.1 Leccinellum rugosiceps | reverse complement strand
GCCAGTACCTGGTGGCCTGGAAAGGATGGCCGTCATTGGAGAATACTTGGGAGACCGAACGAAATCTCTCCCACGCACAGTAACTCCAGTTGACGGGTGCGTCATGTTGTGCCGACAGCACGCCGCTACTTCTAACCCCAGTTTGTTCCAGAGAACGTGTCCCGTCATTCAAGACCGGGCTGTTCACATGGCCTATAACACTCTTCAATGCAAATTATAAAGATGTCCAGGGGGTCAACGGCACCGACGCTTATTTCTTCGTCCGATTTCTCCGTGTTATGATTCGCGTGCTTGTCCCTATCTGGCTCATATCTTGGGTTGTACTTTTGCCTGTCACTTCAGTCAACAACTCCATCCCTGGAAACACTGGCCTGAGTAGATTTACATTCGGAAACATTGAGCCTACTCACCAAGACAGATATGCCGCTTTTATTATCTTGGTTTGGTTCTCGACTTGTGAGTCCCTATGCGTGCGTCTTTGGTGTCGATGCAAACCTTGACCCTATCTGTGCCCCACTCGCAGTTTGGGTTTTCTGGAACATCAAGCACGAAATGACTCATTTCATCAACGTCCGCCAGCTCCATCTTATCGATCAAGTACATTCTCGCTCTGCTCAAGCCAACACTATCTTGGTTTCTGGCATTCCTTCCAAGTATCTGTCTGAAAAAGCCTTGAGAGATCTGTATTCGCGTTTCCCAGGTGGTGTGAAGAAAATTTGGATCAATCGGTATGTCGTCTCCGGCCGTTAAGTTGCTTGCCAATCCATACAAATGCGTTGCTTGCAGTGATCTCAAGGAGTTGCCTGACATTTATGATCGCCGTCTCGCCACATGCGGGAAACTGGAGTCTGCTGAGACTACTTTGCTTTCCACCGCCACGAAGCTTCGCGCGAAAGCACTCAAAAAGCAGGGCGACGATGCTGTATACCCTGCAGAGTCCGCCGATGATGCTGAACGCAACCTCACCCTTGCCGAGAAACTCGTTCCGCGCGCCAAGCGCCCTACGCATCGTCTCCCTCTCAGCTTCATGCCGTTCTCCCTTCCTTTCATTGGTCAGGAAGTCGACACCATCGATTGGTGTCGAGAGGAGATCGCCACCACCACTGCTCTCCTTCGTAAAGCTCGCAGGACCATTTCTCATGAACCCTCTCTCCCTACCTCTGATGATACGAATGAAGGAACAGAGGCAGATGCCAGCGAAAGCTCAGCAAAGTCGTACCCACCCCTGAACTCCGCTTTCATCACCTTCAACCAGCAGATTGCGGCACACATGGCATATGGTTCTCTCGCACACCACGCCCCGTACCGCATGGCTGATCGATACCTCGAAGTTTCGCCCGAGGATGTTCTTTGGGGTAATCTCGGCATGAACCCTTACGAGAAACGAGTCCGTATGATGATTAGCTATGCACTGACCGCAGCTTTGATTATCCTTTGGGCATTCCCTGTCGCGTTCGTTGGCATCATATCTAACATCGAGGGTCTCTGTGTCCGGGAGAGTTGGCTCGCATGGCTCTGTACCATCCCAAAAGTGGTCCTGGGTATTATTGAGGGTATCCTCCCTCCAGTCTTGCTAGCTGTCCTCATGATGCTTCTTCCCATTATTTTGAGGTTGTTGGCCCGCTTTGAGGGTATTCCTACTCGTACAGGTTTGGAACTTAGCTTAATGACACGTTTCTTCATCTTCCAAGTGATTGTGAGTGTTCCTCGCTATCGAAGAGAAGACCTCACTTATTCACTTCACGGGTTGGTAGCACTCATTCCTTATCGTCACTTTGAGCTCTGGAATTATAGCTGCGCTCCCAAGCATCCTGAAGGATCCCAGCTCCGTTGCCAATTTGTTGGCGACGTACCTTCCCCAAGCATCGACTTTCTTCCTTACGTGCGGGTTTTTCTCTTCTTGTCTGTGTCTAATGCTCATCTATGTTAAACAGGTACATCATCCTGCAGGGACTGTCCGGATCTGCAGGCGGTTTCCTTGCCATCGTTCAATTAGTTATCTACTACGTGATGCTGTTCATACTTGGAAGCACCCCTCGCTCCATATACAACATCAAGTTTGGTCCCCGGAGCGTCGCATGGGGCACTTTATTCCCGGGCATCACTCTGCTCACTGTTATCAGTCAGTTTGTATACCCATGGCCAAAATTTGTTGCTAACAACTTGTATAGCTCTTGGCTATTCCATCATCTCTCCTATCATCAACGGCCTTTCTGTCCTCGCCTTCTTCCTATTCTATCAACTCTACAAATACCTTTTCTTGTATCAATTCACTCAACCACCTACAACAGACACTGGAGGCTTGTTCTACCCTAAAGCCATTCAACATGTATTCGTAGGGTTGTATGTCCAGCAGATCTGTCTCTGTGCACTGTTCTTCCTTGCTCGGGATGAGAATAACCACGCAAGCGCAGTCCCAGAGGGTATACTGATGGTCGTGTTGATCTTCTTTACTGTGAGTCACAATTTTCCATTGCCCGAACACTGCTGATGCACTGCTTTCGTAGGTCGGCTTTCATATCCTGATCAATAGATCTTACGACCCACTCATCACTGCCCTTCCTCTCACTATGGCTGACAAGACCTTCAAGTATGAAGATAGCGAAGTCGAAACTGACGACGTCCGTAAATCGGACAAAGAACGACAGGACACCAGCGACTCAGCCGTTGGCGTATTGGAGTCGCCCTCCGGTCCCTCCCACTCACCCATCGGCGGTGATTCTAAATCAGACGCCTTCTTCGACGACTTCCGGTTCTCGCAGCACGCAGACGGGACGGTGGATTACGGCTTTGCGCACCCGGCCCTCGCACGTCCGCAGCGAGTCGTCTGGATTCCGGATGACACGCTTGGGTTGGGCAAAGATGAGGTCAAGGCGAACGAAGCCTCGGGCGTGTTGGCGACCGTCGCGGGTGTGACCATGGACGCGCAAGGCCAGCTGGATATCCATGCGCGGCCTGTGGATCTGAACAAGTTCTGATGAAGAGAGGTAATTGCTGTTGTTTCTATCTCTTGTTTTTCTTGTATTTTTCCCTTTTTTTTGCTTTTCATGTCAATGATGTGTCATACACGACTTCAATATGGATCTCTACTATCACTTTTTCCGTACATATATTAACGCGATGATTTTCGAGAACTAGTAGCATTTGTGTCCGTTCACGATCATCACGCCTTTCTGAAGATGATGATCTCTATACCCACTGTGAATAGGATTCCAATCGCGAATACATTGTCTGCACTTTACGGTGGATCAGTGATAGCGGAAATAACAATCAGTGGGATAAGTTGATTACGCGCTAGTTTCCTCGATTTGAAGGTAGGCCCAGTCCAACCATTTTGCGTAAGGAATCGCACAAATGACATAGTTCAAGTTTTGAAGTCCGGATGAGGGCAGGAAATGGTGTGTCAATGGCGTAGCACATCAGCACCCTCGATCGATAAGCCCAGACAATGCAGGGAGATGTGACCAGTACTCGTCAGGATCTCGTGATCAAACTGGGAGACGGGGTGACGGATGATAACGATCGCACCAACATAGTCCTGGCAGGTGTCCGATGTTCGGAAGTTGACGTAGGAGCTCTGCTGCTTCGTATCGGGGCGACCTATACGTCCCCCCGCTGTAGTTAAATGGTAGATCGGTGATCTCGGTGACTCGGATTGTGTTCATGTATTCACGTCACAAGTGGAGTCAATAACCCCGCGCGGTGGCAATGGCGGCTTGATGTTCCGTACTTACATTTATATACAGGAATTGTTCTATATCGGAGGAATTGGGCGCTCACTTTATGATGGAGAGGGCCATTTCAAGCTATCGTTATCTCGAGAAGCCGAGAAGTGCGTTCTTGGCGCAAACGCCGGACGATCTTCACTTGGCTCCATTGTTTTCCAGTGGTGAGCTGCAGTACCCTCGAGTCTGTTGAGCTCGCTCTATCCTAAGCAGAAAGACAGAGATGCCTACTTTGGGGTATTCGCATGGTTACCATGAGGAGCGGCGTTCGCCACATAATCGTAGACCTGCTCAGACCTGTGTCCTGACCTTGTCTTTGATCAAGAATGGTGTTTTCAAAGGTACTTTTCTTTATCGATGAAATCAAAGTGCCGTTCCTGATATCGAGTCTTTCGCTTGCGTCGACACTTTTCGATCCATCGCTAGCTGAGATCAATTTTCGGCGGCTCTCAAGAACCATCCACGACTCCACCGTCTCAACATAGACCAGAGCGTGCGACGCGACCTCCTGCAACACCCCCCTTTACGGGCCCCGCATCAAACGGGATTACCAGACGCTGGGTTGACGATCCTAGTAAGTTGCTCAGCAGTGAAATCGAGAAAAAAAACTGACGAGCGCTTCTCCCAGGACCTTCGTCGTCGTCAGCTCATTATGGGGAGCCAAGGAATGCACGATCGAATGGCAGGATAGCAGCAGACTCCAGACCGGTGCCTTCAGGTTTACCTCAGGCCCCACCTCCGCCGGCTCGCTCGACGCAAACAATTAACGTCATACTCTTTGGCGAAGCAGGCGTGGGGAAAAGTGCCGTCGTCAACCTCATCGCGCAGCGAAGGGTCGCCGAGGTCTCGTCAAACGCTACAGGATGTACCATGCAGTCTACTCCGTACGATGTCAACGTAGACGGCACTGTGTTCCGCATCTTCGACACCGTCGGGCTCAACCAGGCAACGGAAATCTCGAGGGACCCGGTCAGCGCGCACCTTGACGCCATCGAGCACGCGTATAAGCTCATCTGTGATCTGAGGGCCGCAGGTGGGGTACACCTCTTGCTGTTCTGCATGCGCGGCGGGGCGCGGGTGACGGGGATGACGCGGAGCAACTATCGGTTGTTTGCCGAGTTTCTGTGTCAGGGCGGGGTGCCAGTTGCGGTCGTTGCCACCTGCCTCGAATGGGAGCCTGGGAGGATGGAGGACTGGTGGACGAGGAACGAGGCGCAGATTGTGGGTCGGTTTGGAATCCGGAACATTGGGCATGCCTGCGTCACCACCTTGAGGGACGGGGATGGGTCCGTCTACGGACCCGCCAAATATGCGGAGTCGCAGAGGAAGATCCGCGAAGTTCTGAGGGGCTGTTCTCTCTCCCCAATGAATGGTTTTCTGTTAGAAGAGACGAACGGCGTGGCCATGGCGGCGGCGGCACTGGGAATTCTCATCAGGGGCGGAAGGCAACCGAGCAGTAAGGAAATCGAGAAGAGGTTATCGAAGCGTCTCAAGATGAACAAGGAAGATGTGAAGAGAATCCTTGACACAATGAACAGGGTGCAACATCAGTATGGTGGAAGCGCAGGCAGAGTGTAGCTTAGAGTAAACCCGGGGTGCGTTGGGGAATGGACAACAAGTTCAGGGACCTAGTAATAGTCTATTGGTACGCTACGCTGTGGATCTGGTACCCATGTATTTAATTGCTCTGGCCTACGGTTAGCACAGGCAAATTTCTCATCGCTCTGCAACTATGTACGTGGCTTAATTATGAGCAGCGTGCAACGATCGAGCATCGCCATGATGAGAGAGAAGGTCGAACCACCATAACTTCTGCTTGCAACCATGTTCATAACACGTTACCTAGCACGGTTCGTCGTTAAAATTTGACCTTTTGTGCCTTGAGCGCCGATTCAGAGGCAAACTGTACTTACAGACTTACATGTAATACAGTAACCGGACCAGCCGAGACGTAGACACAACGACATTGCGTGCCATCCCTAAAAGTCCAGATAGTCCTTGCCTGTACCCCAAGTTTGCGCACCAGTGCCTGCCGTCCCGTACGGGTCCTCGGGCACTGCGCCCTCAACGTCTTTGAACGAGAACTCGCGCTTGAATTTTGCTTCGAGTGAAGAAAGCGTGGCGATTAGCTTGGTACACGCCTGCTCGAGCACCGCTTGAGGTGTCACAGTACCGTCCGTCTGTATTTTGAGGAGAAAGTGCGGGTGGAGCGGGTGTGGAACTTTGTAGCCCGCAAAGAGAACTTGGGGCATCGAGAGTACCTGACTGTAAACGGTGGCTAGAACGCCAATGGAGAGAACGAGCGGTACGCACGCTCGGAGCATGTTAGCCAGCGTATGATCTTGTTTGACAACCTTGAACGTGGCTGCGTTTGGGATTTTGGTGTCTTCCGTCACTTCAACTCTAGAAGAGCATCGCCCGTTGAGAATGGGACGCGGTTGGCTGTGCAGGACACGCACGGTTTCTCACCATCGTCCAGAACGTATAGCTCGAATCTGTTCGGTACATTCATGCTGGTGAGGCGTTCACCACGTAGTGCACAATGAAAAAACTATGATGTGTCCAGAGCGCGCAGAAGATCAACGCGCCATACAAAATCTGTCTTCATGGCAGAATGGCTCACCTGGTTCCGATGAGGTGTACTTCCAAACTCCGACAAAGCTTGCCAATCAATCGACAGACCTACCTAGGCATCAAGGTCCTCGACATCCATAACCTCTCCTCAAGGTCAGTTCACGTCCTTTCAACGGCCATTTCATCACGCGTGCTATTTGAACTGGCCATGAAACGCATATATGCATGTATTTCGTTGGATGGATAGCTGGATGGCCCAAACGCCGCTTGGATGGACATGGATGTATGTATGTATGCTAATCGACGTTGGACAGAAAATGCCGACCCACCTCTCGAAGACTCGTAAGCACCGTGGTCATGTCTCTGCCGGACATGGACGTGTTGGGAAGCACCGTAAACACCCTGGAGGTCGTGGTCTTGCTGGTGGTATGCACCACCATCGGTACGTCTCTCTTTGTTCCGACATCGTGTGCCAGCAGATAAATGGAACTCCACTTTGCGTGTAGCATAAACTTTGACAAGTACCATCCCGGTTACTTTGGTAAGGTGGGTATGCGCCGATTCCACCTGACTCGCAACGCACAATGGCGGCCCATCATCAACGTGGATAAGCTATGGACGCTTGTTCCTGAGGAGGAAAAGGAGGGCCTGACAGAGGAATCTGAGGTCGTTCCAGTCATCGACACCCTCCGACATGGATATGGAAAGGTGCTAGGTAACGGAAAGTGAGTCGATTGGACTTTTCTTGAAACGAGCACTGTGTGACGGGTTCACGCAGACTACCAAAACTGCCGTTCATTGTAAAAGCACGCTTTGTCTCCCGAAAAGCCGAGTATGTGTCCATCCCCAACGTGTGTTCATGTAACTGACGATGTTTGCAGGGCCAAGATCAAGGAGGCTGGTGGAGTTGTGTCGTTGGTTGCATAGGAGTGTATATTCATTTGTCTTAGTCATGCCGTGCGAATGCCGAGTAGCCGATGCGGTTGATCCCGAATCCGAAATAATCCGATTGGTTCGTGACCTT
Source organism: Leccinellum rugosiceps (assembly GCA_038089755.1). NCBI lineage: Eukaryota > Fungi > Basidiomycota > Agaricomycetes > Boletales > Boletaceae > Leccinellum > Leccinellum rugosiceps. Next base: position 24,439 of record JBBPLL010000334.1, on the reverse strand, counting down.
CCCGGTTGTAAGCGCGGTACCCGAGGGAAAGGACCAGGTCATGATGGCATCCGTCTCCTCCTGGTGTGAGTTCTTCCCATTCACATCCTCTTCAGCCCCTCAGTGACTTTTTCCCAGACCACAGCCAGTACACCGCCTGGACTCGCACCCGTGGAATACAACCTTCGACAGTCTCTCGCACAGCTACAGCAATGGCCCAGAGTGGCGCAGTCGCCCTCAACATGGCCCCAGACGATAACGCAAACAAGAAAGAGTCCAAACAGCTCTTTGGACCCGACATCGGCATCCTCAGCGCTGTCCCTGCCTGGGCACACTCCGTGGGAAAGAGCGCTGCTGCGGACTCCCTCTCCCCGGAAGTCGTCAAGAGCTGGATAGCAAAGAGCAAAGAGGTTGTCCCGTCTCTATCTATGCTTCTCATACTTCCCTCTGACACAAATCTCAGCCCTCTCAGCCCACCACAACCCTCCAAGCGCTCGTCAACCTCAAACGACCTACCCTCCGCTTGGTGCCGCTCGCCAACGCGCCCTCCGACGACCCTGATCAAGCAGACTGTGACCACCACCATGGCCTGGAGTTCGAGTACGACTGTGATGCGCCAAAGTGCAGGATTGATGTAAATGTAATCCTCCCTGCCGATCACCCTCTGGCCGAAAACGCCGACTCTCGGGGCTTCTCCCGCATCCTCGTCTTCCAGTCCGTCGTCGACGGTGGCTTTGGCAAGTTTCTAATGTTAGAGGAAGGCGCTACGTTGGAATTGGGGAGGTTCGAGCAGTCCGTTCGTCCGGAGGAAATCCCGTCGGAGAAACCCCCGCCTGATGCACAGGCCGCTCCGACCACCCGGAATGGGCGTCACAGAAAGCGATTTCCGCCTTTTCACTTCCGCAAGCGTTCGGGTGACCGCGCTGCATCTGGCCCTGCGTTGGCTGTCGTTGACGCCGATGGTGCTCACGCTTCGGCGGAATCCGAAAAGGGCAAGTCATCCAAGGATGACATGCGGGAAGGCGTCAGGGCCAGCATTCGATTGTCTGCTCTGGACGATGACGGTATAGATGTTCTCACCATCAACCACCAAACTACCTATCTTCACATCGTCCGTGTGGGTACGCCTCCCACCGCTGATGAAGAGGACGCCAGACCGTGGGTCGTCAAAGTGGTCAAACGCGAAGCAACCGTCGGTGTTTATTATTCGCTATCGTGGACCATCTCACTCATTTTTTGCAGATCGGCCCACATACGTTCCACCTTCATGAAATCTATGGCCTCTCTGCCCAATCGTCTACCCCTGTCCACCCTCATACCTCTTCTCCCACGAGTACAGACGCCCATACTTACCCCCCTACCCCCGCCCCCGTTACGCCTGCAGTAGCCGAAGATGAACCTTCCTCAGAGTGTCTCCTTTGTCTTTCTTCGCCCCGCGAAGTTATCCTGCTTCCGTGCCGTCATCTTGTTGCTTGCAAGGAATGCGCGATCAACATGGTTGAGTTTGGTGCCGGAGGCACTATCGTTCAAAGTGAAACCACCAATGCAAACACAAACGCTGGGACGGATGCTGCCATTGGAGAGGGAGGTAGTAGTGCCGCGAACACGAGCGGTGCGACCGAGGGAAGCAACCCGACGAGCGTTCCTCCTCCCAACCCGCGTCGAAAGCGCAAAGCAAAGGGTTGGTTCTGTCCTGTCTGCCGTCAACGTCAGTGTTCGATTTTTGACAAGTTCCACTTGCTTACTCTGATTGTTCTCAGCATACACGTCCCTCCTGCGCATCTCTACGACGCCACCGACCAAGGACATTTCGGACGACGAGAACCAAGGATCGACTTCCATGGATGATGCCGAACACGAGCACGGCGATGCTGGTAGCCCTGGGCTCGTTCCTGCGAATAGTGATCCCCTTGCGGTGTCTGGCGGCATGATGAACACACTTCGTTCTGGAATTCGTAGTCTTACGCTCGGCGCTCGTTCGGAGAGCGACACACTTCCGAGGGACGTCGAGCGTGGGTTCGAGTCTGCCGAGGCCATTGCCGCTTGAGCGATGGGCGCCAATTTTCTCAAAGTGTACGGACGTGTTTCTGTTTCTTATACACCCCTCCCTATCTCTGGACTACCGTGGTGAGGGGTATTATGTACCCATTTCTACATCATGGATTCGAGTTGTTGTAATTGCTTTCCTCTTTCCTTATAACCTCTCGCTTTGTCTCTCTGTTAAACCTGGTCGATTCGACTTGATTGTTTGGCTACACATGTATGTAATTGCTGTTGCACTAAATAGGAGTAGTGCGATCAACGCCCCTACTATTATTTTGACTTTGACTTCGGCCTTCGTTTTTATTATCTTTTACTCCGTGCTTTCGTTTGTAGTTGTACACTAGTACTAGTGTGGGCTGTTTAGTTTATGCTCTCGGAAGGTTATTTATCAGGTTCTTGAATCGGAATAGGCCTACAGACTACGGTAAGTATGGCTTCAAAACCCCAAAAGTCTGGTCACCATCCGGCGTGCTTCCTAAAACAGGTTCAGATGAAATTGAAAATCCGACAGGTTTCGAGCAAGTTTCGAGACTACCAAAACCCCTCGGAGTCCGCCTGTTTCTCTAAAGGGATCCCAATTCAAGCATACAGCCAGCGGGCGATCGCGTTCAACATCGTGAATGTGAGCACATACAGTATCCACACGACGTGTTCGGTTCGACGAGTGTACATTACGCCAAAAAAGGTTTAGTATTTAGTATTCCAGGTGGTATACTTATATATATGCTAAATTATAGGTATCTAGGTAAGCTGTTAGTAGGCTTACACCGGGACCAGTCTTCACAAGGGTGTAGGTACAATCGAAGTTGTGCTTCCTACAGCAGATCACCCACTCAGGAACGAAATACGTGGTCCTCGCGCGCAGGCGTTTTCTGGGGTGGCATCGCTGCCACAAGAGCCTGGGTCAGTGCGAGGCATCAGAGGAACATACGTGTGCAAAGAAGGGGTACCTGGGCCATCGAATCTGTTTGTTGCGCCGGTGATCAGTCACATCTATCGATTAATCGATTAGCGCCGCGGGGACGGAGAGGGAGATGTGTATGGTGAATACCACCGAATGGGGTGGGAGGTGTGGAGAGGTGGCAATTTTTCTTATTCCTGATTTCATTGATCATGAGCGTCTGATCAAATCTGGATCCGATCTTCCGCCGTGCACGATACATTCGATCAGAAACACGTAGTTGGGGGGTGCCAAACCTGGTTCAAGCGCCAACAACACGTGCATGGGTGACTTCCCGTGACGCTTTCCCCATCATCCCATCCCCTCCCAACACCAAAGCCTGATCATGCCTAACAGTAGCAGTGGCAATTCGAACAATTCAAAGCTCTATGTATCAGGTACGATGGTACTGCTAAATGTCCAGTTGGTACCAGCGTTCAAACCCTACCGCTCTAGGTATCGAGATCAGGCTTGCGGGTGCTTCTGGTAAAACTGTCGGATCCATCAAGCTATACAAGCAGGACGAGTTACTGAAAGAAGTCGGAGAAACCATGCGTGCAGGCGAATGGCATCGCGAAGAATTTACTCCGCCAATGTAAGCCATTCCACGTATCTACATGCTACCACAGGTGACCGAACACCCCTTCAGTTCCCTTGATCCAAGCGATCGTATCCGGGTATCTGCCAAGTGCAGTTCGCGATTCAACGAGGACGTGTCCATCGAGGTGAATTTGGATGACAACAAAGATATACGTAAAGAAGGGGACTTGAGATGTCAGTGGCTTTCAGCATACATTTATATTGTCGTAGATTCCTCACTCACTTCGATAGGGTATCGGTGTAAGGAGAGAAATATCGAAGTCGTGGTCATTGCACATCAGCAGCCGGTATGTGATATATCAAACAAGTCAGTAATCGTCCGATCATGATGGATTCTACAGTTCACTCCCATTACGGACCGTATCCTTTATCTTTGTCCACGGTGAGCCGCAACTCTGACACGGTTCACTCACCGGCTGAGGCTCCATATAGATTCCGACTTTTGATCATTGGTAATGTAATTATTGTCGCTTTGGACACCATTGGACATGGACTTGAACTGAACTTATTCTAGTCGGGAGTTGGAAAAACTACGTTGATCTGCAAACTATTTGGTGTCGACAAAGTGGTGAGCTACTCGGTCAATTCGGTCATGTTGCAAACTACTTCATCTTACGTTTCATCTCGAGAAACCCTCCGAGAATGCTCGTGGAATAGCTGATATCGATCGGGAGTTTGTGTCTACGATGAACGAACGATTCGTCGTTCACGACAGCCTCGGGTTCGAGGCCGGCGATGAAGACAATATGGGGATCGTGAAAAATTTTGTCGCCAAGAGAAAGGCGATGCCTGAGATGGAAGATCAGCTTCATGCAGTTTGGTAAGAGGGTTCGCTGTGACTATCGGCGTCTCTGACGAAGGGATCCAGGTTGTGCCTTGAGATACCCTATGCTGGTGGTCGTCTGGTCGAGACGGGGGCAGAAAAATTCTTGCAACGTAGAAAGGAAATTCTAGGCAACAGTGGGATGTTTTTTTGCCGCACCCTACCCATATGACTTATCGATTCTTTCTAGTTCCGCTTGTAGTGGTTCTCACCAAAGTGGATCTGCTGAATGGGCAGCTGGAAATCGACCAACCTAAGAACGAGACTCTGGAGAGTTTCAAATCGAGACACATCAAGGAAAACTGTGAAAAGCCTCTCCACTCCGCAGCGAGCAAGGATGTGCCGCATGTCTTTGTTTCTAGTGCGTAGGACAGTTTCGCGGGCTCAGCGACGAACAGTTTCTGATGACTATGTTAGCGGAAGAAGATTATGATGACTCTCTGGTAGATTTGCTCAAGGCCACAAAGGCTGACATGGAAAAGCATCATGTCAACGAAGACGCGTGCGCCATGGCAATCATTGCTCAGCGTGTCAGCATCAAGGAGAAGATCGAGCTGTCGATAGGGTATGTGCATTGCGATTCTATGTCCCCACATCAATTGACGCGTTTTGTCATAGAATTGGCAGGAAGAGTGGGTGCGTATAAAAGACATCGTTCAGCTTCTGACGGCGGTCATAGGATACTGGAACATACTTCTGAAGAGTGCTACGTTTGGTGGCAGCACGCTGAGAGACTATTTGCAAGTTATCCTTACAGATGTTATCGCCATCTGGAATTTTAATGTCTTAGATAAAGTTATTCCTGTCCCATTCATCGCTTGCGGACGCTGATCATAAGTGTTGAATGCCATGTAGCCCTTGATAGATAATACGATCACTGGGGCCCTTCTCTGCACCGACAATCTCGAAGACACTGCTGACGCAAACACGCTAGCAACTACGTAAGCTGTCTATTTGACTTTTTTTTTCCTCCAATGGAATGATTAAAAATGACATACCAGGGATACATCTGAGCTGGGCTTCGAGAAATTCTTTGAGTCGGGAGACGTCATGTTGGTCGCCCTACGCTCTGTTGCGAGGATCACGATTTCTGCTCCAGGCAAGATGTATCAGCTATTCGAAGTGGCGTAAGTGAAGATCAGCCACGCGCTATATCCCTTTGTCGAGACAGAGTATATACTCATCCATGCCTCAGAAAAAAAGATGCAAAGATCCTTATGGCCTACCTCGTCGATCTCATCTGCGTCATGCAGGTGATCTTTCTATTGATCTCCGGTGACCACCCAATGACGCCCGAGACAATCAAACTCGCTATGCTTGCATACGCGAAGCCAAGAAAGTTCGTGCATCTACGCATCACTGACTTCGATACGACGACAGGCGTGCTTCCGGGAGGACGGGACCATGTGTTGGAGATGGTTGAAGAGCTCATATGGCGTTACAGCATCTCGGATCACGAAATTACGAGGTTGAGGCAGAAGATCCCAGAAGCGGTGGTGCGGGGTTCCACTTCAGCCTAAGGTTCGTCGTGAATAACGTCTGAGTGTCTTGTTTGTACGTACATGGCCTTGCCAGTCGATGTTATACCAACAATGTGGATCTCTGTCCAATTAGAGGCTTGGCGGGGTGAATTTTGCCGTGACGCAGAAAAGCTGAAAGACTTGAGGCGAGAAGTGGATGTTTACATAAATTGTGTTCCATTGTTAATCATAGTTGTAGATAGTTCTGTTTCTGTCGGATTTGAAGTCATTACACACATCCACATATTCTAGCATATAGCAAATGGCACTGATGGAAGTCGGCGTTGCATCTTCGCGCTGCTAGAGCCTAAGGAGAACAAGCATCGGGTAAAAAGGAGTTGGTCTTCTGCCGTGGGAGGTGCCAATGGAAGGATCACTAATATTTGTTGTAAGCAACTTACAACATGAGTTGTGTCCACGAGTAAAACCAAGAGTAAAACAATCAGAAACGTACAATACAAGTGCATCTAAACTACCTGACATAGGAGGGACATAGGTTTATCAGAATATTATTAAGCATGTCAAGCAGGAGATGGGAAAAAGTGACGTGGCATCGTAGAAAAAAAAATACTGTTACTCAAGCAGCAGCAGGAACAATTGCTGGCGCTGCAGTGTTGCTCACAGAGTAGTCCTATCATTTCGTCAGAATTCTGCATAATGATTCAGAGTATTCAACACGTACCTCCATTTCGGCATCAAGATCGGCGACGCTCTTCTGCGGCCGTTCACCACCTTTCCTATTACGACCTCTTGCCCTGCGGATACCACGCGATGCGGGCCTAGAGTACAGATGAGTAAAAGAGTTTGATATGCCAAGGCCATAACCCGACCTTGCCACTCTTGTAGTTGAAGCAGTAGCAGCCATAGTTGCAGACGGAGGAGCGACACGAGAAGCCAATGACTGAGCTGGAGCAGGGCGCGAAGGATCAATGACGATTTCAATCTTCATGGGTCGTTCTATAATTGAGGACGGGCGCAAGACGGTGAATATTAGCTGACTGAGTTCTGACGCGAGCAAGAAAGCGGGACAGTGATGATAACCCATAAATCAAGCCTGTTACCGAGGACCGCGTGAAGAATTGAAATCCCATGACAGAACGAGGTGGATCCGGACAGTTCGCTGCAAGCAGTGCATCCCGAAAGGTGATCAACCTTCATATGCAATCCACAGCTGTATTCCACCCCGCGCATAAAGCAACAAGGGTGGCAGCGAGGACAAGCCTTCATCACCGCCCGGGAAGACTGTTGATAACCTGCACTTGTCAACACCTGAGGTGTCATCCCCAGTAATTCCCACCAGCATTCAGCGAGAAGGGTCAATTCTGCTCTTCAGAGGGTCCTCCAGATAACAAGCATAGGGAAGGGGAGAAGAAACTGGCAATACTGACTCCCATCAATCAGCCGGTTGTTGTACTGCTGGTACGCCTTGGTGCCATCTCCTTTCTTCTGGAAGTGGACTGCAGCAATGCCTTTGGAACGGCCAGCGCTATCGTAGTGCAGGGTGACATCACGCAGAGGGCCGACGGTAGAATGGAAGAGCTCCTTTGTATACAGATCAATAGCGCAGTTGGCTGAAACATGTCAACAACGCACTTTGATTTGGACATCGTTCACGTCCACAGGGAGATTGGAGACGATTATTTTGTCAGCGGATTGAGAGGCAGGGGTGGCCGCAGTGGCTACTTTTGCAGTAGCAGCATTCTGAGCAGCGGCACGGGCGGCAGGGTTTGCGGGTTTACCCAACAATTGGGCTTTGGCTGAAGTTCGACGACCAACTCTGCGAGTCCTGGGGCGAGCAGCAATAACCTGAAAAAAAATATTTGAGTGACACGGAAAGAAAAATATCTCAACGCATTACCTCGTCGAGGGATTTATCCATTCTGAACGTTGAACAACAAAACTAAGCCTTGGTGGATGAACAACACGAAAACAATCACGCTAAGCGGAGTTTCGGGGTCTGAATTATGCAACGTCCCCCATTCTGACCGTCTGTCGTCGATGTCATCACTGCAGCCTTCTCTACCTTCCTGGCTGCCTGGCTAGTTTTTTGAGCTGCTTTTTCTCCTTGCAGGTTCGTCCTCGTGATCCTGTGCACCACCACCACTCCCATCGACTCCGTCATCGTCTCGCTTGCTCTCCGTTTCTTCCGTTTCTCTCGCTTCTTGTCCGTCTTTTCCTTTTTTTCCTTGCCCCTTTCCCTTAATCTTACCGTCGCTCTTCTCTTTTCCTTTCTCCTTTTCTAGCCTTGCGCGCAACGATGGTGTTGATGAGGAGGAAGAAGAGGGACGGAAGCGAGATGTGGAGATAGAGGACGTCGCGTAAGTGTTGCCTTTGATCGAGGCGTCATCGCCACCGCCGTTGAAGAAGAGCAAACACAAGTCTAATATCTGCCGAATCGCGTCTGCACTCTTAATCGACGGTGGCCCCATCTCGAATAACGCAAGGCATTCCTCGACTGCGCGCGAAGCGCTTCGCCAAACTTGGATGTCAAATGTGGTTGCGGTGTAAATGTTGTCACCCTTGCGGATTACGTCTTTGAGCTTAGAGTTCGGCTTAGTAAGTAAATGATTCAGAACAGTATCGGCCGACGAGGAACTCAGCCAGGGTTATTCTATGTGCTATCAGTGATCAAGGAGTAACCAAGCTAGGTGCATGGATATTCGACATCGGTGCAGGGTCTGTTCTGATTCTGACAAAGTTATATTCTCCTTAGCATCGCTACATCTTCGCTATCACACCCCAGTCGCTCTCTCCGCGCCATCCGGAAATACGATCGACGAATGGCTGACCTCGTGGCCAGATAAAGCTGTTAAGCCAAACCATGTGTCGATCCCATGCCCACTTCCGCCGTAAATATTGCGCGCATACATTTCCCGTATATTCAAGACGAATCGCGGGGTAAGCGTGGTTATGGGAACATATTCCACAATGAACAGAGAGGTACCCATTGCTTCGGACCCACTGCTAAGAGATACCCAAAGTCAGCTAAGGTGCTGATGAGATTCCCCATCAGGATGCTGCGATCGAACGTACACGTTAGCCCCAACGCACGCAAAAAAGTAGGCCATGCCATCCACGACCAGCAGGTTAATAAATGGGCCGAGTCGCCACTGTTTCGTAGCTCTGTACATCTCAACCGAGCGGATGATAAACTGGATGATCACTATAGTGTGTACATTACGCCTGCATGAACGAGTTGGTAAAGGTCAATCGCTTTATTCCAGCCGGGAGATATGACGCCAAGGGAGCAGAATGAGAGATCCAAGAGCTGATTGACAATCACTGTGCAAGGGCACACCATTTATCGACACTAGCTTTAACATACCTATGAAATTCTTTGGATTGCTATAGAAAATGTTTGCAATAGTAGACGGAATGATTTCCCCGAGATAGGAAGTGAGGAATATACCGAGAATCACCTTTGATCGATTGTATATCACCCACAGGCATAGAATCATGAGGACTATAATCATGTTCAGGTGAATGTCGTAGGGATACTCACGACTGGCGGCACAGGTATACCGTAACACCAAAATTGCCCATTGACCGATGATCTAGAGCACCCCACCTTGGAATTATCTCTCAACCTAGCATACATGCAAAACAACAGCACAGAATATGTCATACTCAGAGATATGGTGCACAGGTTGTTCGAAAAAGAATGGGCGAACAGGAAGCACAATTATTCAGCCAAACTTTTTTCTCCAAGTTGGTTTGCAGGAGAGCCCGGTGTCGCAACTTCGCATGGCCACCCTCTTATGTACCCATCCGAGTCAGATTGATTTAAAGTTTGTGGGGGTATAAAATGTCCGCCGTGAGTTTCTCTTCTTTGTTTGATTACCGTTTGCGCTCAACCAGTTCCAGAAGAAGTCGACCGATAGACTGCATGTTTGCTGATAAAGTTACGCTCGAGGGTGTTGCTCGTGACACCCTTGAGGGCCCGGCGTGCCCAGGCTGTAGGCTAAAAGGCTCTCAAGCCTGCGTGGAGGCGTTGGCATCAGTTCCAGCCTCGGAATCGGCGTTCTGCGCTGCTCCGAGTCGCTTCTATAATTTGCTTTCCGCACTCTCCGTGTCAATCCACACAGGCCCACTGTGTCCCCGTGATCGAAGATGTAATTACAGGGACGCAATATTGTGGCGTAGCCAGGCACGACCGGCGGAGCTCCGAGCCACACTCAGGCTGGCAGTGCAAAGTATTCGGGCAAGCGAGTATTACAAGCGAGAGGCACCGCTTCCTCTCGTGCCTCGGCCCCCGTGACGTTGCTCGTCTGAGTTCCCTGCGCTCGTCCCCCTCGGATCCCGTTTCACTCAGTGGCAGCGCACCCACCCGCCACACCCTGCCTTCATTTCCCACACCGGCTCCTCTCAGCTCACTTCCCTGGGAGGTCCGGACCGCGCGATCTCGATCCCCGGCATCGGGCTCTCGGGCCGGGCCGAAGAGCGCGGAGCGCTGGGAGGGATGAGCGGGTGGATATTAGCAATGCATGGAGCAACGTCCAAAGACATGCATTCTGTCATTCCATGCGCACGTCTTGTTGTATGTACCACACAACACGTACAGTTCACATCGTTCGTACTGTATTCTCTCTCTACCCAAAGTACACCTACTACATAATATAAGGACCCAAATGGCTCCCAACGCACAGTACCGGACTCGCGCGCATACACATCCAAAAAGTACAGGTTACCCTCACGACATCACCCCTCTGCTCTGCACTCCATTCCCCTGATATTGCTGCTCCAAAAACCCTCCATGTCCACTCATACCACTAGGTGGAGTCCTCAACGCATCCAACGTCCACTCCTCCCTCAACCACCGACACACCGCCCGAAACGTCGACAACGAACCCTTTTCTTGCACCAACACGATCGCACACACATACCCTACCCCAAGCGGTGGCGCTGTCATCGCGGTCGGAGCTTGTCGACCACCCAACAACGCGTGGCGAGGTGACATCAACGAAGAAGACACTCCCCCTCCGGCGACAGCGGGCGGGGTCGTGACCATGGTCATGGGTCGCAACGACACGCCAGAACCCACGATATCGCTCGAACCTGCACCCGTGGCGACGGCGGTCGGAGAAATGAACCCGCCTCCGCCCATCGCCCCAGCTGGGGTTGTCGTCGACCCAACCGTAAACTCAACCCGAAATCGCACATGTTTCTGCACGACCGCACCACTGAGCCCATCGATAACCTCGTTCGTTCGACAGCGCAGCATCCCCACGGACCCAGCTCCAGCACCGAGAACATGAGAGTTTGCGTGGGTGTGGACAATCCCATCCACGTCGTCGAGCGCGATCGTGACACCCAGTTGTTCCAGAATACGCACCGTCTCCGCCCGCGTCGCCATGAGGTTGTTCGTAGAACAAAGCACGTACGTGTGCGCTCTCCAGTTGAACAAGTTGGAAAACCACCCTTTGAACTCGCCCACCGGAGAAGACAAAATTGATGGCACCCCCGGTGGACCATTTGAATGCGTCGGCGAACTCACCGCCAACCGTTTTGCGTTCAGCGTGCTCGGATTCAAATCGAGCGGTGGGGCTGCAAACGAAATCGAATCCAATTGAGAAACGCCTCGTGACGTGTCACACTCACCCTTGGGTTTCCGATCTTTCTCCCGTTCCTTACCATCTCGCTTCAAGAACTCAACGCCGTGCAGACTATTCCGTAGTTCCTTCCCGACCTTTCCTGGACCGCGTGGCTTAACAAATATCCCGCCGGAGAAATGTATCGGGTCGTTCTCCTGAGGCGCGCCTCTGCCCTCGTAACGGTCGCTGTTTTCCTTATTTGCTTGGTCCCGTCCAGACTGGTGAACGTCATCGGGTGGATTCGGCACGGCGAAATGGTGGATCGGTGCTTGTGAATATCGCGATCGGTCAAGCTGGGGTACGCTACCCTCTCGATAAACTTGACTGGTGGTAGACCGTCCATCGGGGCTGCATGGATCCTTTCCGCGATATGAGAATATCGTGTCAAATCGACCAGGAGTTTGTGTCAGAGGATCAACACCTATCGTCGAATCTCGCTCCCGTAAGCGCGTCGAACGTATTTCACCAACGTCCATACGCCGCACCGCACTAGGAGGCGAACGAGATATTCCATGACTGAGGATTGGTCCCGCGGACTGAGGATGGGACGGTACAGGGAACCATGCAGTTGGGACCGTTATGTGCGTCGTCCTCGGAACAGGACCAAGAGCAAAAGGAGGGGTTCCAGGAATATGCATCGGTTGGTACATCTGTTGATTGTGTGCGTGGTAGTTGTGCGAATCTTGAGCAATCCGTGGGGAGAGCATTGTCACGGTGGATGATCGGGCCCGCACCAGCTCAGCGTGCGCACTGGGATGAGTGGTAGCGACAGGTTTGATAGTCATGCTCTTATGGCGTGTCGGAATCTCGGTGACCGGCGATGGTATAGGTCGAGATTTTTGAGGCCGAGGACCAACAGGAGACGGCGTTCGAGACCGAGATATAGAAGTCGGTGAAAGAGGATCCGTCGCCAGAAGGATCGGAGAAGGCGACCGAGAAGGTGGCGGAGGTGCATCGCGACAAGTATGCAGCCGCCCATAACGGATCGAAGTGTCAGGCTCGAGTCTGTTGGATCGCTTCGGAGGCGGCGATCTATATTGCTTGGTAACGACTTTTCCGGATAGACTGACCTGTCGCTCGCCAACGTCGAGAATGATACCGTGATCCTTGAGCGTTTGTTCCCTGCCTTCGTTCAATAGAAAGTAAAACGCTTTTGCGAGTGTACCTTCTCCTTGAGGGCTCAAGAGATCGGCTTTGATACCCTCGACGTCGGCGTGCTTTCCCCAGATGACACACAGGGATTCTAGTAGCTCTTCATCGATGTGGGCTTCGGATGCAAGCGGCTTTGCCAGTTCAGTGACGGAGGGCGCCGGTACGTAGATAATTCCAGGGGTAAATTTATTGAACCACGGGTGGGCCATGATTTCCGGGATCTAAAAGTGCTGTAAAGAACGCGAAAGACGAAATCTACCTCGACCCGCACCGTGATTCGTTGTTTGACGTCAACGACAAGCATCCGATTCAAGAGGTCCCTGGCCATAGGATCGACGTACGCAGGGACCTCATACCTACCAGTCTTGACTTTGGCGAGCAGCGTCCGCACGTTCTTGTCGTCGAACGGGAGTCTCCCGGTGAGAAGGGCAAAGAGGATGACACCACAGCTCCAAATGTCAGTCGCGTTTCCCCTGTACTTCATACCGTTCACGATCTCAGGACTCGCGTAGTGAGGACTGCCGCAGCTCGTTTCGAGTTGGAGAGCGGGAGGTGCGAAGGCGGCCATTCCCCAGTCGGCCAGTTTAACCAAGGGAGGGTGAAGAGTGTGTATCAATATGTTTTCGGGTTTAAGGTCGCGGTGGATGATAGAGAACGTGTGAGCGTAGTTGAGTCCGTACACGATTTGCTTGAAAAAAGCGAGGGCGTCGAGAGGCGGGAGTCGACCGCGATTGACGAGGAAATCGAACAGCTCTCCTCCTTCGACATATTCCAGTACGAGATAGAGTTCGTTCTCGCCTTCAAAAACGTCGTATATGCGCAGTATGTTCGGATGGTTCATGAGCTTCATCATGATGATCTCCCTGTCGATTCCAAGGCGTTGTTTCTCGGATTTCGCCAGGTGGGTAGCCAACGACGCGCGTGAGTTCATCAGGGGTTGAAGTGGGAGGATCTTCACGGCGGCGAGTTGACCCGTGCGACGATGTCTTGCGATACGAACGCGTCCGCTGGCACCTTTGCCGACGCATTCACCGATGATCCATTGGCCGATATACTTTGGGTCCTCGGGGAAATCGAAAGCGCCGACGCCAGCGGCGGCCTTTTCCTTCTGCCAGCGAGTTCCCAGGTGGGCGCTGTACTTGATAGGTGGTGCCTTGGGAGGTGTGTCGGTCATGGAGGCCATCGAATAAGAATAGTATGTGGGTGATATAGATAGTGATGTTCCCGCAAAATATAGGCAGTCAGGTGGGTGGGCAAAGCGAGCGGGAGGAAGAAGAGGTACGAAGTGGCTTGAATCCTGACCGTGCCTTGGCGGATGGCAACTCCGCTTTTGGTATGCGTCAAGGTTGCGAAACTGCTTTGATGAGCGTTTTGACAAGCTCAAGAATTTGCCAAGTTCCATAACTCAAAACACTTGGGTACAGGAACAAGCCAAGACAGAATTGGAAACATATGTGGTTGGTGGCTTGATGATCATGCTGCCACATCTATTCTGATAAAGTCCAGTTTACAGTGCGCGCCCGTTCCGCGCTTAACTTATCCATTTCAATCAATCAACCCTTTTTGGCGAGTTTTTCCTCTTGGGCAGTGTGAGGGGCGCAATGTAGCACAATGCCAAGGACTCGCATAGCTACTGTGGCGATACGGTCGTAAGTGTTCCTCTCTTCCCTATTAGTACTGTTAACTGTGTATGTAATTAGATCAGGTGAGTTACGACTCAGGAACTTCAGTGGCGGCGGCGAGGCCAGGCCAGCATAAGCGCCATTGTGTAATGAACCGTCACTGTCACGGTAAGTATTCGTGCAAGCTCATCAAATGTGCGCATCGAAATCGACGTTGTTGTCGTGTTGTCGTGCTCGCGAATCGTATGTATAACCACGGAATTTGTCGGTAAGTGGCCGCGCGCGGCGCGAGCGCTCTGAGAGGCGCTCCAATGGACCACTACCTGGCAGTACCGAAAAATTTAGCCCTCCGGCCAGGGCAGTGACTCATAACGTTGACAGTCAGGTCCTATGATAGTATCAAATCAATCCAGAACGCGGACTAGCCGATACTTAAGTACCATGGGCCTTTTCCGCGCCTCCTGGCTCTCCTGGAATCCCCCCTTCACGCGCGCGCTGGCGAATGCTCGACTAAACGCCGTCTCCCTCCAGCTTCAACTACATACACCACAGATTAATGATGTTCCGTCTTCCCTCAGTCTCTGGGATAGCCATTTCCTTCGCCCTGCGCGCTTCTCTCGTCTCTGCCTACTCCTTTGCTTTCACTAACAGTCCTCAACAATGTGCCACCCTTTCCCTCAAAATCACTGGTTCAGGAGTGCCACCTTACAGTGTGCTCATCGTCCCTTACGGGCCTTCCCCACTAGCCAATAACGTTGAAGTCCGCACAGTTATATCACAGCAGTTCTCCGGAGGTGCATCCTCCCTCAGCTTACCGCTCGATTACCCAGAAAGCTCTCAGTTTGTCGCAGTTGTGAGTCACCGCTCTCATCCAGGCTCCTTTATCAGTGACCCTTGTCTGCGATCGTGCTCACCCCCTTCCTCAGGTGAGCGATAGCTCAGGCTTTGGCACTGGTGGTAGCAGTGGAGTTATGACTGTGGCGAGCGGCACAAACTCGAGTTGCTTCAACCCAGCCCAGTCTCTCCACCCCGATTTCTTTTTCAACCTCTCTCCAAACCAACTCCTCGAGTGTACTGCAAGCATGCTGTGGTGGGATCCTACTACAGTACAAGGGTAATTTCCGTTCCACTCGATTCACATATACTGGGCGGTTTTGACACTGTATTCTTACTCACATCCAGCAACTTAAACTTTCAGGGAGTCATCCCTGGAGGAGAGTCGTTCTCTATACCTGTGGGCACGCTCACCAATGTGCCAGGCAACACGGGGACCGGCTTCAACTGGACCCCCGCCCTTCTCGCCGGCACGACTGTCGTGGTAGTAGCTGGAGACCAACGTGGCCTCGGAACTGGGGGTAGTGGACAGTACGTTGTTTCCGAGGGCTCTACCAGCTCGTGCATCACGGGTACATCTCCTACATCCACCGCGGGACCACCCGCTGGCAGTACTGTTCCCACAAGTACGGGGGGCGGGAGTACGGGGGGCGGGAGTACAGGCGGCGGGAGTACAGGCGGTGGGAGCACAGGCGGCGGAAGCACAGGTGGTAGCGGCGGAACGACGACCGGGGGCAGCACTATCAGGTCAGCATCCAGATGGCTGATTCATTCGGATGCACCTCATATACTCACTTCGATCTCCAGTTCCAAGGAGTTAGCCACCATAGTTGGTAAGTCACTCGAATTCTTTCTAGATTTCGAGGTCATTCAGCTTCCGTGCCCAGGCGGCTCTGTGGGTGGGCTTGGAGCCATCGTTGTCCTCGGACTCATCATATTTTTCATCCGGAGAAATAAAAAGCACGACGTGGAGTGGCCAGTCGATCGCCCGCACGATTATACCGGTCGCGGCGAGCAGCCTCAGCCTCGCCACCCTCTACCGTTCCCAGACCCGCGCCCTGAGACTTCTTACTATGTTACATCGCCGACGATATCTTCGTCCTTCTCCCACTCCAAGACCCCATCCATGACCCAGTCCGTGCTGGACCCTGGGGTTCGGTACTCTATGGCTGGCTCCACCGTGCTGTCGGATGCGCTCACGGGTTCGCCCACACAGGGGTCCACTTCACTTAACCGCCAGTCCGTGGCGACGTCGTTTTCGGACCCACCCTCCCCGACCCGGCCAGACCTCGGGTTCGGTCTCGGCGTGCTCCCTGAGGAATCTGTTAATGCGCCGAGTTCGTCGAGCTCGCCCAAGCGGCCCACGCTAACCATTCTGAGACCGGTCGACATTATCCAGCACGAAGACGCTGGCAAACCGAGCAGTGCGCCAAAGGATACTCACGGGGCCGGACGGGAGACGATCGAGCTTCCACCAGCGTATACAAACATTTCGTGAGCGCTTTTTCGCATCACTTGCGAAAATTCCAACCCCCTACTTCCTTTTCGTCCTTGTATTAATTTTTTGCGCGCTCGTATTTCTTTATGATCTTTATGATACGAGCCGGGGCTTTAGGGCTTAAGAGTCGGTTGGAGACGGTGTTCGAAACCGAGGTACAGATGTTGGAGATCCGTAGCGAGAAGAATTGGGAAGGCCGAAGCTCGAGCCTATTGAAGCACTTGGGAGGTACCTATACACATTGCTTGGTAATGGTATGTAATGATTGGATGGATCGGTCGTCGACGTCAACAATGATATCATGACCCTTGACTGTTTGTTTCCCGAATTCGTTTGAGAGAAAAGAAAATGCTTTCCACCCTCTCATTTGACTAGGGTTATGATTCAAGCTTCAAGTTCCATGAAGGATAGAGTTTGGGTCCTCGGGAAAATCGAAAGTGTCGGCGCCAGCGGCGGCCATTTTCCTTTTGCCAGGAGTTCCCAGTTGTGCGTCGTAAGTGCTCGATGGGTGGTGCTTTCGGTGGCGTGTCGGTCGGCGTTGCCATCGAATAGAGAAATACACGTACTTGTATAAAATTAGAGCATACTAGTATGTGGGCAATAATGATGTTACAGTACCGTGAAACTTGGGAAGTAAACTTCGTTGGCAAAGCAGCAGATGCCCTGCGACTTGGCTGCCTCTGAATCAGCTTAGTTTTCTGCGGAACTCCGTATGTGAGGTTCCTTGCAACGAGACATTAATTCATTCCTCGCAGAGATCTGGCTGATAGTCCGGGAAAGGGTGGGTAAGGTCGTTCAGTACAAAGTAAGACTCGGCAAACCATAGGTGGATAAAAATAACAGACGAGAGATTTGTGGCGCAGTCCTACGGCAACGACTCGGAGCAACGAGCGCGCGGACGCCGGAAACAACAACTACTATGTATGGACTGAACCGTTCAACCATACCTTTCTTACCTCCTTATGCAATAGAGCGACGGTCCTGCCTGTACAACTGCAAGTCTCACTCCCTGATCAGTGCTGGTTTTGCAAGTCTACTCCGGCGCATTCGGCCCGGGTATAATGATAGCACGTAAAATGAAAAACGTGCTGATGTGCTGGGAGAAACGGTCCGGCCGGTTTAGCACGCGTGTTCCTGGAAGTAACTACCTGTGTCGGTGACGTGCGCAGTATACTTACACCCCTAGTATCGTGGTTTGATCGCATGCCTCGAGGAGTTAGCGTGAGAAACGGGATGGCTTGGGCCGTAACGAAGTGTCTAGTGATATTCGGTGCAGATTCTCCAAGTCGACCTTCCAGCCCGCGAGAAGTCGGGAGGATCTTTGGAAGCTGATCTACACGTAGATACTCATACCGAAATCGATTGTAATACAGTAGTAGTATTCTATCTTGACGACGAATCATATCGTAACCGGCGTAATCTATTTTGGCCCATCGGCTATGTAGTAGATAGGGCTTTTTCCGCGTCTCCATCCTCCCCTCCTCCACGCCCATACGAATGCTCAACTAAGCTTGGCGTTCGTCTAGCTTCTAGGCCACAGAATATGCCCCGTCTTCGTTCTGCCTCTCGGATCGTCGTCTCTCTCGTTTTCTTCACTTCTCTCGTCTCCGCCTACTCCTTCGTCTTCTCCAGCAATCCTCAACAGTGTGGAAACCTTTCCCTCAAAATTACTGGAGCAGGAGAACCACCTTACAGTGTCCTCATTATCCCTTATGGCCCTACCACACTAGCAAACAGTGTCGAGGTCCGCACAATCGTGTCACAGCAGTTCCCCGGAGATGCATCATCTGTCAGCCTGCAGCTCAAATACCCTGCTGACTCACAGCTCGTCGCAGTCGTGAGTCCGCCGCTCTCATCCTAACTCCTTCGATCGTGCTTACTCCCCTTCCCAGGTGAGCGATAGCTCAGGCTTTGGCACTGGTGGTACTAGTGTAGCTGCGACCGTGACCAACAGCTCCGACTCGAGTTGCTTCAACTCAAGTCAGAGCGTCTCTCCTGATTTCCCTTACAACATCTACCCTGCAAACCAAGTCGTCCAGTGCAATGCTAGCAGGTTATGGTGGGATCCATCTCAAGTACAGGGGTGAGTTTCCTTTTACTTGCCTCTTTTTTTGTCATCGGTCTCACCCGCGTCTAGCAATCTCAACTTTCAAGGCGTCATCCCCGGCGGAGAATCGTTCTCGATTCCAGTGGGCACCCTCACTAACATAACAGACATGGGGACCGGGTTCAGCTGGACCCCCATTGTTCGCGCAGGCTCCACTCTTCTCGTAATAGCTGGGGACGACCGTGGTCTCGGGTCCGGAGGCAGTTCGCTTTACGACGTTTCTGCGGGCCTTTATCCGAACAGTTCGTGTGTTACGAACGCATCCCCTTCGTCCACGGCGGGACCTCCGGCTGGTGGTACCTATCCTACGAGTATCAGCGGAGCGACGACCGGCGGCAGTAGTCACAGGTTAGTATCAAAGGTGTTATTCCACCCATATACTCATCTAGGTCTTCAGTTCCGACGTAGGCGGTATAGTTGGTGAGTCACCGGTTTCTTTTCTCCATCTCGGCCATTCAACTTCCGCATTCAGGCGGCGTCATCGGTGGTCTTGCGGCGATCGTTATCTTGGGCCTCGGCGCGTTTTACGTCATCCGGCGGAAGACCGCGTTCAACTCGCGCAGCAAGGAGCGACCAGTGGATCTCCTGCATGGAGATCCCGAAGACAACGAGCCGCCGTCCAACTACCAGCCACCGCCCTACCTGCAACCCGAGCCCTACCTCGTTACCTCGCCCACGATATCCATGTCATACTCCCAGTCCCCGCCCCAGTCCATGCGAGGCGTGGGCACGCGGCACTCTACGGCCGGTTCTGCCATACTTTCGGACGCGCTCACGGACTCGCCCCACTACGGGATGACTTCGCTGCGCCCCTTGTCCGGCGTGACATCCTTCTCGGACCAGCGTTCTGTGACACCGGAGCTCGAGCTTGGTCTCGGTTTGGGTCTTGTTGGTTTGGGCATGCACCCTCCGAGATCTCCAACCCCTACGTCAGGCCCGTCGAGCTCGCGCAAGTCAGCGCCAATGAGGCAACTGAGGCCGGTTAACATTATCCAGCACGAAGACGCGGGGCCGTCGGGCGGTCCGCCGGAGGAGGGCGAGACTGAGACAATCGAGCTGCCACCGGCATATACAAATATCCGAAAAGACCCGTCTCCTGAGCGCTCGAGCTCTGAGCACGGGGATTGAAAGTGTTTGGTCGGGTTGATCCTATGCACACAACATCTCCTTTTCTTTTCGGCCTTGTATTAAAAGATCGTTTGCGCATTTGATGTGTATCCATTTTCCCTTACCCTTTCGATTTTTTTTCTTTTCCGCTTTTCTTTTCCGCTCCTTTTTGTCGCGTTTCATCTGGCTAGCGCAGTCAACTGGCTCCATGCCTCGATACCAATATCAAGGGTCCCTTCAGATTAATCTCGGGCGCAAGCCGTCAAATCGCTGCCTGCTCCACCTCGCTCCACCTCGCTCTACCACTCATTAGTACATTTAGAACAACAACCAAGCGCCTCTGGTGCATATATATATACGGAGCGATTCATATCACTCCCCCTTGTCGGCTATTTGTTTAATTTTTTCGCATTTTTAAAAATCCCATCGCCATCGCCTTTCTTCCTCCCGTTGTATATCAATTTCTCAACTTCCTGGACAGACCGTTATTATTAGATCCTGACCCGAAAAGAATCACAGACGGACAGTCATGACGCTTTACGACTTCCACGCCTGCTGTAAATATGATGACCCATTTCCTGTTTCCCCCGTACGTTTTGTTTTTGTTTCAAAAACGTATTTCCGCTCGCGGACGCTATGATCACGGACGTCCGTCGAACTAGTACTTACCATTAGTTTGTTTCGTGTATTGTTTTATACGATATTTTTATATATATGTAACGTTGCGTAGCACCCAAGGTTCGTTATCGCCATGTAATGCCCGCCCGCCTAAGCTGAAGCAGTAACGGATGCTTCGGATCGGTGGGCGAGAGCGACGTGTTGTTATGAAAGCGCCACAAAGTGTCTCAGGTCACGGAACATAACGTTGAGGCCCATTGGTCCAGGATCGAATCAGATGTCCGATCCCGGGCGCAACGTGCAACCCCGTCACGGTTGAGTTCCGTTGCTGGCTGATTTCTGAGAATCTGAGTCCGGTCATCGGTATGTACTACGCAGTTGCCCATTGAATGTCACGTTCTTTCGCCACCAAGGTCAGGTGTTTTTTAAAATTGATGTTCAAACGTTCAAGCTGAACATAGGTAAGGTTTCTTGAAACTTATCAGCTCTCAGGCTGTAGTGGTGGGAAAGTGTACTGCCGGAACCGGACGTCGGAACCAGATCAACTCCGAGTCGGACGTACCTTCCTCACCCTCAGTGACTATACGTTCCACAGTTCATTCGACAGTAAGAATCCAGTTATGGTGGCAAAAATACAGGCGGCTTCCGAGTCGAAAACATCCAAGAAAAATTTGGCCGCTTCAGGATCCTTATCATTGGGCGCGCGAACGCTGGCAAGACGACTATTCTCCGCGCAATCTGCAACTAGTTTATGATGGAGAAGGTAACAAGGTGCGTGTCTGATTTGATCTGTATGGACAACTGGTTAACCAAACCGTGCGATTAGCTCGATCCGACCCAGGTCGAGGGATCTAGGGGGGTGAGTACCATCACTACATACTGGACTCGGACACGAGGCACATCTTTATCAACGCATGCTAGCGCGGAATGCACGACATCCAAAACGAATTGATTTTCCGAAGCAACGTCAAGTTTGTCTTCCATGACCCACAGGGCTTCGAAGCTGGTTCTGTAGATGAATTCCAATGACTGAAAGAGTTTATTGCAGATCGTGCAGACACAACATTTCTCAAGAAACGGATTCATGCCATTTGATAATCACTCGGACCGTGCGCTGTGCGGGAAAAGTTATTTGACTGGATATCATATTGAATAGGTACTGTATCCCAATGGATAAATTGGGTCGCGCAATCCAACGTTGCGAAGAAAAGTTTTTTGATGAATGTGATACGAAGAATGGTGATTGGATTTTCAGAGAGGTTTTCTTGAGCTCACAACTTGTCCCAGTGCCTGTCATTGTGTTCACTAAATTTGATGCATTGTTGGCAGTAGCAATGGGCAAACTAACTGGTGATGATCGAAGGCTGCCAGTACAACAGAGGATGGCAAAGGCACATGAGCTCATAGATGGAATTTTTGAGAATGCAAATGTATGGGGGTGTCTCTTCCAATTGAACTATCCACTAAAATGTAGTATTCGGATGCAACTTGAAGGTATTTACTTCATTTTCTGATGTATGATTGAGCTCATGGGATTTGCATCCGAGTCAACATGACTCGGAGGAATGCACAACTCAAATGAGGGGAGTAACATACTGCTGGAAACCATAGCAAGAACTCTGGATGAAAAGGCTTTGCAATTGCTATCTGTTACTGCATGAGAAGCAAACATAGGACTGTGTATTAAATATGCTACTCAAGAGTAAGTGGGAAAGCTAAATATTCTTCCAAGGCTGATATCATAATCTGAAAAAGAGTTATATTTATGTTAGATAAACACCAGTAATATGCAGTTCCTGAACACCAAGTGAATAACATAGATCCTAAAAAACTTGCAAGGTGGTTTCCACACTTTTGGGTGAGATAACATCATATGAGTCAGATCAAAGAATAGAATTGAAGGCGACCCTTTGCACCAAGATGGCACTAGGCACCTCACACTAAAACTTAACAAGGGGGGGACTGTTGTGGAAGGGGAAATCCAACCAAAACAAGACTGGCTTGTTCGGTTGTTACATTCAAGTATTTATACTACTGGTACATGTGCACAGACCAAGCTGTGTCTGATGATAAGCTATCTACTGCTACTATATATGGTTAGAGTATTCTCACAAGTGTGGGAGTATTCCCATACATGAGGTGTACATGTGTAAGTCCAGACTATGATGTCATAGATAAGAAGATAAGTGATAAGGTCACGTGAGGGATGACTAAGCAGGTCACATGACTGTTCACTGTGATGGTCGAAAGAAACAAGTAAAATGGGTATGAGACGTGGTACCAGATGTGCATATCATACAATAAAGTTAGAGGTGAAAATGAGGTTTGTAACATCACCCCCCAACTAGCCCTGAGATTCCAGATCAGCAGGAGGAGGTTCTGTTGAACCATTGGTATAATTTATGAGTGGCTGGAACAGCCCATCAAAAACCTCACGAGTCATTTTCAAGCATCTAGGCACGTTGGAATGAGCATTGTGGAACTGTTTAATAGCCTCCTGGGCATTTTTTAGAGTGTAAGCCAGTTCCCA
Organism: Leccinellum rugosiceps; assembly: GCA_038089755.1. NCBI lineage: Eukaryota > Fungi > Basidiomycota > Agaricomycetes > Boletales > Boletaceae > Leccinellum > Leccinellum rugosiceps. The sequence continues at coordinate 1,475 of JBBPLL010000334.1, read as the reverse complement.
AGTATGGTCTGACTTGTCATATCCTTTCCAATGCACCAGGTATCGGAAGCCATGGCCAATGGGTCAAGAATCAACAATGAAATCAGCTTCGAATTCTTCGTGTCCTTCATTACTGATGGTGAGAGGACCAGGTTTGTATGATGGTTGGCCCTCGAGTGGTTCAATATATGGTTTAACACAATCAACATTAACCACATCCCTTGCACAATTGCTTTTTGGCAAGAGTAACTGTACGGAATTAGGTCTGTGGTTTGCAATGACCTGGTAAGGTCCAATCCATCATTCTGTCAATTTGGTCAATGGTTGTTTGGATCCCAGATCCAAGTGTTTGGTAGAAAGCCACACAAGATCGCCGATCTTATAGATAGGGGCTTCGGAACGATGTTTGTCAGCTTGTGACTTCATCCTTTGGTGTGTGTGTTCCAAAGTGTCTTTTGCTTTTTGCAATTGGTTTTTCATCTCGCCTGCGAATGTCGCAGCAGTGGGGCTTTTTGTGGATAAGTTAGGTTCGAAACCTAAATGAGGGGTGAAGCTCTTGGTGAGCTGGAAAGGTGCAAAACCAGTTGCTGAGGATTGTGTATTGTTAAAGTTAAACTGGGTGATGGCAAGCCATTCAACCCATTGATCTTGTTTTTCTGCAATAAAGAGCCGCAAGTATTGTTGTAACTCTCTGTTTATGCACTCTGTTTGTCCATCTGTTTGTGGGTGATATGCCATGGACATTTTCTTTTCAATTTTTAATAATTTAAGCAGATCTTTCATCATTTGAGAGGTGAACTGCGGTCCTCAATCCAATACAATCAAATCTGGCAAGCCGTGATGTTTCCACACATAATCCCAATACAGCTCTGCTGTTCCTTGAGACATGACTGTTTTGGTGGTAGGAATAAAAGCTGCTTCTTTGGAGAAGCAATCCACCACTACCATGATGCTATCAAAGCCGTGGGAAATGGGGAAGCTAGTCATGAAGTCCGCTGAGATGCTTTTCCAAGGACCTTCCAGGACCGGTAAAGGCTGCAAGGTGCCAGCAGGTGCTCTAGTGGTTAGTTTCATTCTGGCACAGCGCTCACATCCTTTACAGTATCCTTCAACTTGCACTTTGGCTCCAGGCCATGAGTAATAATGCTGAATCAATTCTAGCATCTTTTCTACCCCTTTATGTCCTGCTAAGGGATGGTCATGAAATTGTATTATCACTTCTTGTCGATACTGAGTGGGAACCCAGATTTTGTCTTTATACATATAGAGTCCGTTACAGAGGACTGATCCGTCGGGAGAAGACACTCCTTCATCAGCAAACCAGCACTTGGCTCTACAGAGCTGTGCAGAGTTGCACAGACTTACAGATCCTACAGAAAGGTACCTAGTAATACAGACCTGTACAGACTAGCCCCTTTCTGTACAGACTCTATAGAGTACCCCTATCTCCACAGAGCTGCACAGACTACCTGTACAGACTCCACAGAGTCTATAGA
>JBBPLL010000333.1:11029-31783 GCA_038089755.1 Leccinellum rugosiceps | reverse complement strand
ACCGTCAAAAATAGAAGTGACCTTGAGCCACATGGATGTCCACGTCCCGCACGCGGCCTAGTCACATATTATAATTGGATAAGTAGCAAGCAAAGATAAAAGGTCATAAGCTCACGAAACAATTTTAAATTATCAACAGACGAAACATCGCAGTAGCCGTCAAGAAATTTGTTCACATTAGGATCAGTATGAGGACTAAGTGGCATCTGTTGTTTCGATTTGCATGCTTGAATCGCTGCCTCGATGGTTGTCTCTATTTGACCAGTGAGAAAGTATCAGCTAAATATTCTCATCACCCACCTATATCCCTTCTATGCATCACTAGGCTGAAATAAAAAGTGGATACGTGATTGGAACTAGCAAGTTAAAGTCGGACACATACTCTGAAGACTGGCGAAGCACAGCAACCGGGGTATCATGAAAAGGGATCCCGCACACTTCGCGAGGTGCAGCCTCCAAACTACCTCCTGGAAACCAAATCTGCGTTGTGGTTTCCCGGGAAGTTGTGCTAGTGGGATTATGGTCTTTTTCTGTCAGGCAGAGCTCAGACGTCGAATCGTTCACAGGGAGACTAGAGGTACCTGAGGCAATTTTACTGGATGGGTTCGCTGGGCGAGGCAACCCCCAGTCGTCGAGACGTTGCTGGTTGACTACGTATCATATGTTAGCCACGCACTGGCATTATTTGGTTTAAATAAATCAGACTGACTCTCGTACCCTCTTCGCTTCAGCACCTCGAGTGTCTCCGAAAGGCAATTTGTAAGGAATTCGACGTCAGGAGGGTTTTCGGTACCAAGAAATACCCTGCATAGTGACACTGCGAGGCTTTTTGCGTGCCTTAGTGTTTGAAATGGCCAAGAGAAATGAGCTACAAAGACACTTACTCATGCACAATGTCCTGCTTCGCACTGCGAGTAAGCCATATCTGTAAGGTTTTTTGCTTACAGATCGCAGTTGCGGAAACGGATTGTTCGTTTGTGGTTGCATTCTTTGCAACGGTAATGGTTTTAGAGACAGATAGCTTCTCCCAAACCTTGACGGTGATTGCATTGACACCATAAAAGCGAGATTCCCGAGTTCCAGGTTTGAGATGTGGATAGTTATGCAGGAATATAGGTAGCCTTTTCAGAAGCAACTCTCGATACCCCTCGCACATCCCCGGAAGCTCTAATTCACCGAAGGGGTCGGCTTGATCCTGAATAGCCGTGGTCAGGGGTTGGCACCCCAATAACATATAAAACCCTTCACATCCAGTTAGTGATGCGTTTGTTAGTGATGCGTTTAAAGAAATTGAAACGCATCGTCACCTTCAAGTTCACGAGGCATATTCCGAGGTGCCGCCACAATTGAGTCAGCGAAAAGCTGGTAGGTTCGTTCATCATCAACGATAACAATCTCTCTGGGTTTCTTCAGCACGTAAGCCTCTTCTGGTTTTCTCATTATCCCGAGTAAAATAGGTCGAGTCTTCATATTTTCTACGATCACGTTGGATATACTTGGGTCCCCGGAGGCAAGTTGAAGGAGCACTTGCAAGAAACTGCGTTCTTCTCAACACCCAGTAGTTTAGATGTGCCTATATGCTTACTGTCTGTGGCCTCCAGCGAGATTGTAGAACTTGTCAGGATCGTTCATTAGCTTTTGCGCGACATCTTCTTTAGTGGGGGCACTCTTTGCACCACAAGCACGTAAGAATTTATCCCCAGATCCGAAATCGACGAAGTGAAACAGCTTTAGGTACAAATCGCGTCCCGCGCTCTGTCCCAAATAGCACTCGACTGGAGTCAGCATCGTCTTCTGGCCTTCGCGAGTGATAGCAGGGACTATACTCAAACCGGCAATGTGATAGCGCTCATTTGTCTGAAATTCTGGAGTAACGTTAAGATATCTAAACTACCACCAATGCAAAGGATATTCCCTACTCGAAACATGATCAGACAAGATCGAGAACCACCGGCGAGCAGTATCTTCGCTGGAAGATGGATCTTTCGCAAATTGTTCCAACTGTCGAAGAATCGAAGAAGGGGGTGGATGATGCTGTACTCCGAGGTCTTCGACTGTAGTTTCTTCGTATCCTGGCAGTACGACAGGAAACCCGAATTCTTTCCACTTTTTGTTGAGGAATACCTGAAACGAGGCCTCATTCAGGATGAAATCCACTTGGAGGTGGTCGACTCCACGTACTTCCCCTAGCTTTCCCCGGCCAATGCCGTCCCTACTCTCCATGGGTACAAAGGCAGTGTCTTGAAAGTCCTCCAAGGTGCGATCCGAGTATTTTTTTCGAAAGTTGTTGCACAAGTATTCGAAGGCAACTTCCCCGACTTTGGCGTCCTGCGACAGCGTAATGATTTCTTCCAGCGATGGGAAGCGATTCAAGTCAAGGCGATAAAGCAGGTCGACCTCTAAGCGAAGCTCCAGCCATGCTTCAGGCCCGATGAAAATAACATACCTTTACGGGATGAATCTACATGCCATTCTGAAGGCCCACCCCAGTCAATGAGAGGCAAACCGAGTTTCTGAAAAATTTCCGTTGGTGGGTAGAGCTGGTTGGCTCGAAAGCTCATCTCGCTATCATCCTCTCCATTGTCCTTGGCGAAAATCGAAGATGACTTGAGATCCTCAATATCCGAATCGCTGAGGCTAGCAGAAATGCGGACGAGATAGTCGATTAGTGCGGATGTTTCCCACTTCTCCCTGGAAATGTGGGTTTAGCGGAGGTATCAAGAAAGACATACAACGATTTACTGATTCAAAACGAGCTGAATAGGTGGGTGTCTTTTGACTCCTAGAGTGACGAGGAGATCTACCATCTCACCGCTAATTTCAGGGCCCGAAGGGAGCTGGACCATTGGAAAATCGAGGTTATCGAATTTGGTGATGTCCGAGTTGGGAAGACATGATCGCTCTGGGGTACGTAGGCCATGCGTTGTCGGAATACACCTCTCAGTTTTGAATACATCCACGGCCTGCTTGCGTATATCATCCCCAGAGGACCATGCTAAAGAAACACAGTGTAATACACATGCAGCCCAACCGAGAGATTTTGTAAAGTCGTGTTTTCCCTCATCCTCCAATCTAACAGCCTGAGAAGAGACGTGAAGTAGCCAGTTGACGACGGTGAACTCTCTCCATCTGAACCTCTCGAGCTCTGCAGGAGTAATTGATCGAGTGATTTGGTGGGGCAAGACCGAACGGGGCAGTGGTCCATCCAGAGGGATATAAGCCCCATCTTTTTTGGGATTAATAAAGTGTTGAATGGACGAGAGTGGGACCTCAATTTTGTTTGCATCTCGAAAACGAGCCACTTTTAACAGATCATCTACTCCTAGCCCAGGCACGGCCCATTCGCGGAGTATCCACTGGAGGCAGGCAACGAGTTCTCCTTTTGAACAATCGAGAGCGTGCTTTTGCAGATCATGTTTGACATCCGAAGGCTTTATGCGTTGTATTTCCTGCTCGTTTAGCTGTGCCTTAACGAAATCCACTGCTAAATCATTGAAGTCCGATGAAAGCATTGGTACGTCCTTCAAAAACTTCTCGCAGAGGTTGTCATATAGTCTGATGTCTGAGACTTGCTGTACCCCAACGGAAGAGAGAAGCCTCAGCGGGGATGTAGAGCATGTATAGAATGATGCACATAGCTTCTCTGCAACCTTTGGTGAAGGAGTGGATGGGCGAACAGTAAAAAACTTTAGAACATGGATGAAGCGCTCGTGCAGCAGTCTGAAATTGGAGGTTTCAGAGGCTTCCGACTCATTGAGCCTGATCCATGTGGTTTGAATATTGGAAAGCTCCAATTCATAGACGACACGGGATAAGAAGCTTCCCAAATACAATAATGAATTATTCCAGACTAAGCAAGTCAGGATGGTTGAGTATATATATTCAACTGAGGCACATACTAGCAATATTCTTGTCACTGGCGTCTCAAATGAGTACCTTTATTGAACGTGACATTTAGAGATAGAAGAACTTACACTAGATCTATTGATTCACGCTCAACAGTAGGAATAAACTGTGATTCCATATGGCCGCCAACACCCGTCGTTTGACGAGTGGAATGACCCTGGAAAAGCGAGTTAACAAACCGAGAAAATAGAGAGGATGATCCACCAACAATGAAGATCTTCGAACACAATGCACTAGCTTGGGATCAATTAAAGTGTTCAATGTTCGTATAATGATCACACACTCATTCAAATCAGCACGAAGCTCTCGAAATATAAGGCTGTGTCCCGTAATATCCGCGGAGCTTTGATCATACTCATCCTTTCCGGTCTTTAAGAGTGTAGATCATCTATAGACGCCAACACCAAACAGAAACGAAAAAAAAACCCACGTATATCAGGCTATACTTGACTTGAGGAGCTCGATCCTTGAATGTACACTGAAATAGCTCTTCCTTGAGTTTACGATCCATCTCTATGCCAGCCTCAATGCTGAATATACTTAGACCTAGTTTGGAGGACTCGTTTGGCTGCTTCTTAGGGTCCGGAAAGTATTCGATAGTGAATTCTGGACCAGCACCATGGTCAGAAGAAGGTATCTTACAACCGAACAATACTCACGACGATGTTGAAGTCCGAGCGGTTCCAGAAACCGCATGTCCGAAGGGCTAACTGGCTTCATTTCAATAGGAGGTCTATTGTCTTCTTCAACTTTTTCTTTAGACTTGCTAATGCGGCCAATGGAAACTTTGTTTCGAAAAACCTCAACATTATTCAGGTGTGTCATGAAAGTGATCGATGTCGCAAGAAATCGAAACAATTCGTCTTTTTCCGGTATTTCAGGATTCTTCAGTGGCATCTGAATTATGGCGCCCTTGTGAGACGTATGGTGTTTGCTTAAGCAGTAATTCAACTGGCCTTGCATTGAGCACACAATCGGTTAAAGTCAGTGACACCTCACTGGTCCTGCTTCACCCTCCCACTGAAACTCCATCTTGCGCCCTTCGAATACATCCAATGTTAGATACATACCGAAGGATAGACAGGACGTACCACCAGACAATATAACAGGTCGATCGGTTAAGGAAAATATACTATAGAATCCTGAAGTAATATATTATTTAGCCACTATGTGCCGTGCGTACTACCCGACATACCGACACCAAATGCGCCAACCTTCCCTGAGTCGGGATTACCATTGGCTATATAGACCAGGTTGAATGAAAGTTTGTACGTCGATATTGAGAACTATGTGACGCACCGATTTCCGTGAGTCGGTCCCAGTCTTTTTTTACAAACGGATCACCAGAGTTCTCGACGATGCATTTTGCAATCTCGAGGAAAAAAGTCAGGTAGATGCGCATGTCAAGTGCATACACGTCCTCTTACACCAGATGTCTCCTCAAACCGAATGATAACATTGTCAGATCTTGCATCATCAGAGTTTTGGAGGAGTTCTCGGAACACTAGCCAGATGGAAATCACCAGAAGGGGATGTGAATGATGAGAATTTTTCAATGAAATGAACAATGACGATGCTTACCAGCAAAGTCGTACGAGTACCGAGAGAGGATTTTACGAACCAAACCACGTTGGTTAACCCGAACTTCCCCTTGCTCAGGTTTACTGATCTGGTCCTAGAAGAGGCGGAAGACTCAAATGAAGTACTTTCATCGAACATCGATCAGACGTACTTTATCTTTTCGTTGCTTGAAGGACATCATTCTGCCTATTCCTCGGAGTCACAGTGAGATGATATCGGCGATAGTCGGTTGAAAAACTAAGCAAGCTGAGAGCCTCGTCTCAATAGTGGTAATGCTTTGAAATTCGCAACAATATATCTGTCGGGTATTCAACTTTTGAGCGATCGGTGGCTATGTATGTTCAACAGGTTCCTTCGGAACTTCAAGCTAAGCTTCACGCCCTCAGGCCTCAGCCACCAGATTTGATCACATTGCTTCGAGACCTGCAGTGGTGTACGCAGTCTTTTCGCGCGAATAAGTACTGTGCATGGGACGAATAGCCTAAGGACGTTCCAGGATGGAAAATATTGATCGAACTTAGTCTCCCAGTCGACCCTTAGTAGGTAGGAAGATAGTCGTTCCAACTCTTCTAGATATCGAACTTGGACCCACGCCCGGGGAGACCCCTAGCTTTTTCAATCGATAAACGTTCGAGACAAAGTTAGACAAAGTCGTGCGTTCGGATATCTATGTACGCACATCATATCCTCAGCCTCATGGCTACCCTTGTTGCCAACCGCTGCGATCACAGAGCCTGCGACAAATTGCTGGACCCATTTAACGGTCGACGACATCCCTCATCGACACCCCGGTCCCCGGGCTACTATCGTTGCGGTATACCTTACGAAAAAGCAGCACGCCATTACTGGTATGCACATGCTGGCGATTAATCAGACTCGTCACATCTTTGGACCAGCTTTTCAGTATTAGTGTAGCAGTTGGGCGTAAACATACGCTCTGTACACTTCAGATGCTGTGGACAATTAGGAAATATTGATTGGTGATCATAAAGGGTACGTACAACAGAAACTAATGAGGTGATGGTGTAGAGAAGGCCTAGGAATGGTTGAAATAAAAGTCCATAGTGCTTCCGGTCTCAGAACGTACAACATACTGTGTAAAAGGGGAGCCGAGGATTGGTGAGACGGAGACAAGCAGATCACTTCGCCTGGCGGCCGAACGATGCTTCCAACGATTGGAAGAATCCATGGCAAGGGAGGGGAGAACAAGAGCTCCCTTCTGAAATTGGAGCCAGAATATGGAGAATATTCTGAATCTGCTGATGCGCACTCGTCCTTTCAGGGCCTCTCGCTAGTCTTGTACTGTCAAATTATGACGTGGGTCGGTTGTCCCAGCCTGCAGAACGAAGGATCGTCACACTGCTGATAAAGGGAAAAAAACGTGAGAGACAAAGAGCTGCCGTGAACTCGCTTACATACGCATATGCCACATGGTTGCTCGCAAGAACTCGTAGGCTGGACGATTTGAACCTCTGCTTTCCCCACTTCGATATAAACCGTTCAATTCACTCTATCGACGACACTCCAAATGAATACTGTCACTCAGCAAGGCGTGTATGCAACTTACCTGCGGCAGAATCTCGGGTACCCTCTGTGCTCCCCCAGTCCGAGTAGTGAGGATGACGAGAATGGCCTTCGGATTGGGGATGTTGGGTACGTGGACGAGTACGGTCAATTTGTGGTCGTCTGTAACGTATGTTGCGACCCACGTGACAATCCTGGAGGTCCTCAGTTCCAGCCTATCCCGCTCAAAGAGGACCTAACGAAGGCTACACCAATCCCTAAAAAAGAGATCTTCACTGGCGTCATGCAGGATATAAGTGAAAATAGGTACTTGAGTGCTTGTACGAGTCGGTCCAAACGGTCGAATCCTAATTTCGTATCATTCCTATCATCCAGTCCGGGCGTTTACAAATTCACCGCAAAATCCGATGCAGGTGCCATACTCATCCTCCCATCAGGTGCAACGCTCCACGAGCTCCGGAACCGACAGAAATTAGACGAGTTTCAGAATCTTGCCATCAAACATGCACTTCCTTGGTGCGACACCGTTCGCAAGAACTTGGACACCCTCAAGGATTTCAATAACTCGCTCTACCTGATCACTGGGTTGTATAAAACGAGATCATGGACTTTAGGAACCTTCCAGGGTGGCCAGAATGATACACTTGTCAGTGTAACGGAATCGGCAGATAAATCGGTTGGGAGCGATCTAGCATACGAATGGAAGGGCCAGTTCAACGTGGACTACAAGTCTTGTGTCAGAGGTAATATGCATGAGAACCAAACTGTCCTTATCAAAGGTTTCAAGATGACGGTCAGAAGGGCAGCGGGAACTACCGTCGTAGAGCAAGTGGAAGGATGGAAAAGCGATCTAATCTCATACATTCAATTGTTTCTTGCGTATCTGGCGTATCAATTATTTGGTGTATCTTTTGAGTGGCTACCGCGCATTGCCAGTGAGATATTTCATCGTTTCGCGGGGTACTCTGCTGACTTGCTCTAACTTAGAAATAGAGCAGTACCCAATGCTATCTCAGGTCTGCACAATTATCCGACTTGTCGTTCCTATGATAGACTAATCTGCTGTGTAGCCCCCCCATTATCTGGACCTCATCAACGACCATCTATTACAAAAGGTTTGCACTGTGGACTAGAGGATGCCATACGACAGTAATCCTTTGCGTTAGAACTCCAGAGCCAACGTAGTCATTTCTCATGATGACGTTTGGATCGAAATGTTAGAGAAGGCATGTGGTGTTCGTGCCTCAGTATTCGCGTATTGATCATTTCCCCAGTCGGAGTCGAAGGTGATAGAGAAAACTGACCTCCTCAACCACGTAAAAAGCGCGTATACCTGCGAACCTGATAAAGACGGTGGCAAGTATACAATTGCTACTTCGGTGATTGTTGTTGAACTTCTTTTTAGTTGTTTATCTGCGGAACCGATTGTAAGTTTTCCCTCATTGACGTTCGACGTGTTAACTAGGCTCCATTGCTAGTGCGAACGCCGATAATTCAGGTTCTGAATTGGAATCCCCAACTCCACCACCTCCTTCTGCAACTGGGGATTCGCAGATCGTCATTACACGTATGAGCCTTGTTGTCGTTCTTTCGGAAAAAAGTAACCACCATCTCAGACATACGTGTTGAGAATGTCGCTATCAACCTTGGATGTGTTCCTGTTGGGTTCTTTGTTCGCGTTGATGTTGGTGGTGGCAAGTCCACCAGGACCAAAAATAAACCTGCACGGGTTTATGATCACATTATCCAGTGGGACGACCGGATCTACTTGTGCGGTACCATCAACTTGTCTTACTATAATCATTGATTCAATGAGTCTTCAGGCCATCTGATCCGTCTACCCAAGTTCAGCTGGTCATTTGTGCATCGTTCGAGTTCTTCCCTATGTTGGGAAGTGGGGAGCCCCTAGGTGCATTGGAGATACGCGTATGTGACTTGCTCGACCGGACTACCTGTAAGTATTGTATTTTTTTTTCTGTTCGTTCTGCGGATAATCAAGTGCCCCCTAGTGTTCACGTCATTGGAGATGAAGGACCCCGTATCCCCTTCCTTATCACTCTTAGTTTCTGTGCAGCAATGGCATGGCGACTATTGGATATCTGATGTTGTCGACGATAATGTAAGTGAAACATTGTTTAGTCTCCATTTTTTGTCCTCTGAAGATTCTTTCTTCGCGAGGATAGCAAGAGTGTTCAGTGCCTCTAGAAGTCCTAAAAGAGACGGAGAATGGGCAGCATTATCTTCTTTGCTACTACAAGAGCCATAGCGAAGAAGACCTTAAATCTTCTGTTGAACATTTTGAAAAAGCTGAACAGGACCACCGCATGGAAGATTCGTATCGAGCCGCTGCCCTGTCCAACCTAGCGAAAGTGCAATTTCTCATTGATCATTTCCATGGCACCTACGACAATCGCGATAAATCTACGTCAAATTTCCGACGATCGCTTGAGTTGCGCAGTGCCATTGATCATCCCGATCGGCCTATGACGTTGTTATATCTATCCCAAGCTCTTTTGTATTATGGCACATGGGGACAGGAGGTATCCACCTCAGACGAGCTACACGAACGCCTCAAAGAACTCAGGGAGCTCCGTCCTAACCGTGGCACCTATGAACACAATGCCGCGGAACTAGTTCTGCAGAGTCACGAATGCAGCCGACTCGCCGACTTCAATAACTTGGCCAAGCTCGATCAGTTGATCTCCGCGTTGCGTAGGACTGCACGAGAGCCTTCAGTTGCCTACTTCGATAAGGCTATCAGATTCAGTAACCTCGGTCTCGCGTTGCAGAGACGCTCTCAGCTATGTGCCAACGCTACTCAGGTTCTGGTTGATATTGATGAAGCCACTGAGTGCTTCCAAATGGCTGTGAATATCACCCCGGACCATCACCCAGACAAACCCTGTTATTTGGATAGTCTCGGCGATGCTCGTGTGCATCGTTATGAGCAGCAGAAGTACGCGGTGCCAATAACTTCCAGGCGATCAGTGTAGGTTTCGAAGACGTTGTATCGTGGACCCTGGCCTTCCAATAGTCCCTTTTGAAGTATTGCTCGTGTTTAATGGATTTCATGACCTTGGCCGGAGTGTTCAAGTTCTCCTGTAATAGGTTCTATTCGCATCTACCCCTTCATAATTATTCTATATAGAATGGTACTTGTAATCTTGGAAAGTCGGCTTCACCGTCTGAACCTGGAACAAGTATGGTATCACTGGCATACTAGGCCGTGACTGCCGAGCAAGTCATGTAGTCATTGATCACATTCGGAAGCAGCAGTCAGACCAACTTCTTGGACCATAGTATCGAGCACTATCATCCCCTCGTACACCTCAGATCACTTTCACCCGGCTCCCAGTCGGACGCGACAAGTTGCTGCCGTGTCTGGATAAAGAAAAGGAAGAGTTGGTTGCATTCTGGTGAGTACAGGTTAGTTAGAAAGACTACGGGGCAAAATACGAGTCGTTTGGAAATGGGCATTGTTCATTGGCAAGATGAGTGTCCAGGCTGGTGTCTTCCAGAAACGACGGACCGCGAAACCATAATGGGACATGGGGTATTCTTCTTCTCGCGGGCAATTTCTCGGAGCTCCGCACGATAACGGATCAGCTTGAAAGCTCCTGCAGATCACACCGACCTGTCACCGCCACTGAAATTACCAATGAGCGAAAGAGTACATACCTCCCAGATCGCATTGTCCGTGCCTGTGCCTTCACGGACACCACGGGTTAGGGGTTTCACCAAAAAATTCAATTCATTGCGACCTGTAATAAATGGAGACACGTACGATCACTGCACACGATCATTAACAGGTAAGAGCGGATGGAACGTCAACGATAACTTAAACGGAAGGGACATTCGCCAACAGCATCTACGACATCATCGCATCAACGTGGGACGGTTATGACTCACTAAATCTGTCCACGAAATTGACTCGTTGGACACTCTTCCACCAGACAACCAGCGATCATGAATATGTTGAATGGCAAAAAGGCACGTCCGCTCGGCATCACCCGGCGGACTCGGACCCGATTTGCTCAAGACAGACTGTTACAATATACATTGAACCAGCCTGCCAGTGACTCAGGTGCATACGCTAGTTCGCTATTTCCAGTTCGGCGTTAAGCAAACTAACTATGTCATATATCCCTCTCACTGCTACCCTCGTTGCACACGAGATCTTCCTTCAACGGTCACGTACTACTGGGTTCGTACCTCTTCCACCTCCATGAAATTGAAACCCTCTGTTCCAGACCCTCTGACAACCTTCACACGTCACATCCCCTGTCTAAGTGTACTTCGGCGGACACAATTCCGCTGCTACGTTCTTTGCAACTGAGAGAGGCTGTTCCTGACCTCGAGTTCAGTTCGCACGATGACATACTAACGTGACAACCCTGGCCCGGAACCCGCGGGGATCCAGAGTGCGGGGGGCCTGCGCACACTTGTCAGGCACTTCGTACAGTATGATGCTCATTTGATGGTCCTACAAGTTTGTGATTCTGATGGAAGACTTTTTTTAGAAACCTTTGATGCCATGACAGCTGAGGTATTCGTGTACCCTGCTAATGACTGGCTGCGACACGAACAACGCTAGGCTCCCGCCTAAGCTGTCGTTTTGTGCGAAGCTGCTCGGATGCCCCCGACGAGGGTCACCGTATGAGAGAACAAGAAAGCGGTGGGTATTCAAATGGGGTTGTCTTTTCTCTGTATTCCTGTTATGGCATTTCGATCGTTATATCGAAATATCGTTGTTCAACATATTGTGCTGCCCCATTTGTAGATCGCATTCCTGGGTCTTTCAGTGGTACGCGCATGTGGCATAAAGCAAACACCACATCAATTTTTTTTTACGTGACGCTCCTCCTAGATCGTCCCTGGCAGGCCTGGCCCTTTCCAAGACTTTGCCAATCCCACCCCTCAGTTTTACCTACACATTGCCACCGTTGGTAGAGATGCGTCCTGTCCCTCCATGTCACTGCCATACCTACTAATGACAACTCCCTCCGACTCTCTGGTATGCCAGGAGTGAGTTCGCCTTGGTGGGACAGCGGATCGGGAGGGTGACCAAGCTCCCAATCTCATTTGTTTTATTTTCGAGAAGCCTGGAATTCCACGTGTGCTCGCACGCCCTTTGCGTGCGTACCGTTCGTGGACGAACTTTAGGACGGGTTCTGTAACACAAACATGGCAGTGAGACCGATCATGAGGTTCCTGGTGGTTTTGCGAGTTGTTCGCACCAGCCGAAGAATCCTTGTGCCTTTCGACGTTCTTGTTAGCCTTACCAATATGTATCGGCCCGAGGCAGACACCCAGGATGTCCGGTGATGGGGCAGCAAACACTGCTGAGCGCCTGATATGCACGATCTTACATATTTAGATCTGGGTCATGCTTAGCGCACCTCGGATATTCAGCAGGACCTAAAATAATGGAAAATAGGTCCGCACCGGGGAGTCGATTTCTAAACGCACCGTATATTCTTCCCTTCTTTCCCTCATCTAAAATTATGCACAAGGTAAATCTAACACACTGTATATCACCTGAGGATTGGTCCGCTTCCTGACAAAATAATGCTGCTAATGAGTGTGGTGTGTGTAGAAATGGAGCTTCATCGCAAGTAAAAGCCCTAAAAAACGCAAAGTCTCGGTATGATCGAAAATGTGAAAGCGTAGAGGCGCCGGAGGAAATAAAAAGGAGCGAAGTAACGGTACGGCCAGATGCGAAGAGATCCTCTGAGAAGAAAGACCGTCGGAACGCGACGTTGAGCGCACCCGGTCGACGCATCTTGCCTTGTCATACCGCCTCCCCTTTCCCTTCGAACCTGAACAGGCTCGAAGTCCGAGTCAGATGATTCTCGTGGCTGCCCACGGGACTCGTCATGTACGATGGCGAGCTTTGGTCTAAATCGTTGTCGATCTTGCTCTCGGTCAGCTTGCTCACGTGGACTTGTAGAGCCCTCCTTCGCTCCGCACTATCGACGCCATTCTGCGAGGTCGTGTATCCGAGCGGTATGCTGGTTGCCGTCCGTGATGCCGCCGAGTGTTTGGATATCCCGACGCGAACGATGACCATGTAGAACGTGATGGAGACGATGGGCGTGACCTGTCAGCAAGCGACAACATGTCAGCGGGACTCTCCACATTTTTAGTCAGAAAGGGCAAGACGACTGACCATGTCTAGAATCACGTATTGACCGTTGGTTTTACTCACGAAGCAAACGAGCCCGATGAACACGGAAAGAGAATAAATCATGCCAGCGTCGAGGATGATGTGTAGAATCGGCCGTAATTGGGACTGTCTGTGCCCACGCAGCCTTCGGGCCTTGTGGTCGACATACCAAATACGGATAGCCAGCAGAACTGGTGTTCGGGAGAAAATGAAAACAAGTTCAGAATCCTTCCCCTGGATCCGCCAGAGGGTACGTACAGGTGGCGAACAGATTGGTTGTCAACGCCATCGCCCAGAAACCCGTGATCCATTGCGAGAGTGTCCCATTGAAGAGCGCCGCTGATTGCGTTGCCAAATACGGGCTTGCGATTCCGGTCACTTTGGTAAATCTCGTCAATCATTTCGATCGTGTCTGGAAACACGAGTTTGAACACACCAGCGAGACCGCACCAGAGTAGCACAGGTAAAATCATGACGAGCTTGGATTGCCATACGGCGTAACAACGGTAAATCTGCACAATTGAAACCGTCAAAAAATGGTCGCCTTGGCAGGCATGAGGCTTACGACAACGCCATCTCCAATTAGCGTCTGCGCAACGTACACGAACGTCTTAGCCACGAATGTCCATTGGGAAGGGTCCGCGAAGAACCCAATGGGCCCCCCTGGATACGTATCCCGAAGCAATATCAAACCAGTCATGACCCTTATGATGTGGATTACGAGGTGCTGTATATGCACGAGTTGTCAGTTTCTGCTTGTCGGGAGAAACGGATAGAACACGCACCGCTGTACTAAGAAGCAACAACGCACATGCTATCGTGACCATCGTATAGTTCACACGGCTAGTGGCGCGTTGAACGAACAGGACCCATATGGTTCCTCCGAACATCAAAAGTGAGAAACCTAGTGCCACAATGGTTCAATTGTGCCATGCTCATAATCGATCGATTGACCTCACCATAGAGAAGAGATTCCAGTAGTACTGATAGCAACTCTGCCTTGTCCAAAGGTATACCACCGCTCGCCATTTTGAAGAAGTGTACCGAAAAACGACCGGGACCAAAGGCAAGAGGACCACTAGCGAGGGAGAGTGGGGAAGGAAAGTGGTGACCGAAGGAAGGCGAGGAAAACCGAGGGAGCGCAGTACCCGTTCAAACATATACGCCCCCCAACTTTTTGTATCCACGTTGAACGACCCATGGGACACCCATCGAGCCTCGTCTGGGAAAGGCGGCTGATATCTACAGCCACGATGACGGAAGCGTTCCAAATAAGTTGTCAAGTTGCTGCAACACCACTATCTGATAGATTCAAGGCGGCCACTGTCCGTTCGCTGATCTAGTATCACCACAACAGTGGATAGAGTTCAACTCACAAAAAGGATCGGGTTCGTGGCAAAGGTTTAGTGTTCGATCGGGTTTTGAGATGCACTGCTTGGCAAACTTGAGTGGTTGAATGTCTCCACTGTGCTTTAGCTTTGAGTCTACTAGGGTGTGTATTTGTCATGCGGCGTGAGGACTCGGAGGAGTGGTGACATGACGTGAGAGACGATGCCGTCAGACGATTCAGAGATGGACCACCGCTTGAAGAAACACGGCTTCATTTTGTGAGGTTCTGTTTCGCCACCGCAAATTAAACCTGATGTATTGATAGCCACCACTAGGCTTAGTGGTAAGGAAAATCACGTCTGGCACTGCCGCGGAGGCAAACACTGCGCACCTGTGTGAGATCACAGGAAACCATTCGTGTGGATCCAATCCCACCCCGTCTTTTAATAATGCTGACTTTAGGCTGAAGTTCGAGGACACACTGGTTTCCACCATCAAACGCCTCTGTGGGTATACCCTCGAGTGATCCGTGCCATCCGCCTGTAGGGGTCTCCTAGCGCATGCCACACCGAATTCGCCTCTAGGAGAGTGGAAGTACCGCATTTCATATGATCGAAGACAAATGGGACGCATCCTTCCACTTCACGGTGTGTGAGCTAAATATTTCACTGTCAATCCTTCATGCCTCGGTGTTCACAAGTGCCCGTTTTAGTTCAGACCGATGGACCCTCTCGTGCTGCTTTCCCTAGCTGCCGGAATCGTTGGACACACTCTTTCAATGGTCTTTCGTTTCTTCTTTCGTTCGTTCCGCTTTTTCCTAATCCTCCTTCCCCAGTACACTCATACGTGACTTCCGCGGCACTTTTGTGCCACTTCAACTCCTTTCATATTCCCTAACCCTGCTTATTTCCGACCCTCACAGCTCAGCAGCGCTACCGCTCGCGTCGGAGCGCCCGTTTGCGGGACGCACTGATTATCCAGGTCTCTCAGTGTGGCAGCAAGCGGACCAAGATGAGATATAAGTTATCTCTTTTGTCGGCTGCCGTCATTTTTTTTGCAGAGGATGACTGCGCGGAGTGCCGGTCCGGAACGCCAAATTCCTGGGTACGGTTAGTGCTAGCCGAGGACATACCACTGCGTCCGTAAAGCAGGCACGTCTGTCCATCGAAGGTCACCTCTTCTCCACTGAAACTACCGTCTCAATTATTTCTCCGGACAGCACCTTAATCCCATGCTGGGGTACCCCCCTCCTAGAATTGGCCTCAACAACCGAATAACCTGCGATGTGATATGACTTTCCCACTGCTCCGACGGAGCGTGCCTAGCCACAGTACAAGCATGATGATCGTGCATCCATTTGTTGTCAGCTTTAACTCCTGATTCCTTCGTTCCCCTGCACGTGACTCTTTGTTTTGTTGTTTCGTTCCACGAAGTGCAGACGAGGTGTGTATTTACACCTGTCTTGATGGGTATCTCAACGAGTCCTCGGATTCGAGTACCTAGGATGACCCGTTATCGCTGGGCAGACCCTTGGATACAGGAACAGAGCCGATAGCTGGAGATAGTCACAGTAGGAAGGATCGACGCGGTTACTAATATCCCAAGGGTCTTTCTAATCTGCTGGTTTTTTGATCCCAGCTACGCCCCCATCTCGTGCGCATATTTGGCGCTTTATCTCCCTCCGTTCGTTCCCTTCTCCCACTCAATCTCCCGAACCTCCCTTGGTGCCTTGCCGATCTGGGATCAGGGCGCACTCTTCGGTGAATTCGAGGATCAGTCCAAATTTCTTCAATCGCAATCACATGGCTGCTTTGAGATACTGAAAAATGAAAAAAAAGGAAATCTAGCAGCAACTCGTTTCGATCGAGTGACCTCGGGGTTATGAGCCCCGCGCGCTTCCTCTGCGCCATGCTGCTGTTGCTCTTTGTGCTTACAAGCCGAATCACCTAGATCGTCAAGACAGGCTTTAGATGGCCCAAGAGGCCTTCAGATGAATCAGGGCGCAATGTGCCAAGTGTGCTACTCGCCTGTTGGGCGTGGGGCGAGCTCGGGAAAAAGAAAATCTGAGCAGTGCTTGGAATGACGGTTCAGATCGGGTGAGCTTTCTTTTTTCAGGGGCAAGTTATGTATGTGAAAAAAAATACATAAAAGTAGCAGGTTCGATTTGCAGCCCACCGAGGAAGCACTCACGGGTCCCACTCGTGCAGAACTTGACCTCGAAGGCTACTGGTACCATTTGATATTCTTATCCTCGCTCGCCGTGGCACAGCGCAGTTTCAATATCCAATGCTCGTCCAAGCGTTTGGTCTAAAGATCTTGAAATTTGATGGTGCAGGAGCGATTTTTGAAGCCTCGCCTCGCAGAGACTGTGTCTCAATTTATCAAGTTGGCAAACACCCGGTAAGGTGGCATTTCTCTATATAAAGTGCTCGAGCGAAAGCTACTAGGACACCACACCTTTTTTCCGTAGAGAGTTAAGTGTTATGCAGTCACCGTCCTTGATTCAGTTGGCTTATGTCATTATAGAAAGGTAATGTTCCTTATATATCCCGACCAAAAGACCACTAATACTGATGTCGGTGTGATCAGAGCAATCTGGATAGTATATGCCCTAGTACTTCGTGTCTCACTTTTTCTGGGATACACCCCACCAGATTTACATGATATATTCTATCACTGTCACCTGAGCACCCCTCCTTCGCAGTTTCGATTATAACAGGAGATGATTCCGTTCGCTCTCCTCTGCCGTCTTGGATATAGGTACTGCACCTCAAAGCGTGTTGTAACCAGAAAGCAGGTCAGTACTATATATTAACGTAACTGGAAGCCGTGGGTCGACGCGTCGACCCACATCACGAGGACTCATCATGCAACTTGATTCAACACGTGCTGTCAAAATGTGGTACATCCAACATGCAGATGCATCGTGTTCACCGACCCTGTAACCGTCACAGGGCGTGTTCTGCTCATGTGTGTATTGGCTCACCAGTAGGAACAGTGAGAAGTCGGAGACTGGAGTACATGTTGCCTGCGATACATCGTATCCCGTGATGCGTTGTCGAACGCCGTCATCCTTTCTTTTCTTGTCTGCAACCAATATATTGGCTTAATCAGACACTTACGCATTTGAGGTTACATAATTACCATACTAATGGAAAGCACCCTACGTTGCGAATGCGTGATCAATTAATGGATCCTCGGACTCGTGGTGATGACCAATCAATGGAGGAGGGTCTGTGCGCAGGGTGAGGCACAACCCAGCGGCCAAGGGAGGCTTCTCCACTTCGGACTCAATACAGAATGGGGCAGGCCCCTGCCATGCGTGCCAGTTCTGGATCCGAGTTTCTGCGCACAGACCCCTCTCAGTCGCCCATAAAAAATCTCGTCACCCAAAGCCCCACCCAACACCCCACCCTTTTTAATTTTCTTCGCACCCATACTGCTCCATGGCTGAAACATCAATGGAAACTGGCGCTGACGCACCCCGTCGATCGAGCCGCATCTCGTCGCAAGCGAGGCCTGAGGCGCCCACGAAAAGGGCGCGAAAGGGAGCCTCCGCTGCCGCCAACGGTGGTGCCAAGTTGGCCAAGGGGTCCACACGAAAGCGGCCCTTGAAAGGTGGCCAAGAAGGAGACCAAGAAGACGTTGACCCCGAACGAGAGCAGGACGCCAAGAAGGTCTGTTCATGTGTCCAGCGCGTGCGTCGAGTCGAGATCGTTGATGTCTATCGCCACTTTCTTGTCTTTCTATTTTCTTTCTTCGAAACAATCTATTTTAAAATGTATACGATGAATGGATGGGATTAGGCAAAGCCTTCTGCGGAGGAGGCGCAAGTCGCTGAAGAGCCCTCCGCGAACGCGGAGTCCTCCGCCGCGCCAAAGGTCATCGATCTCGGAGAGATCCTTCCATCGCTCGTTATTCAGAACGAAAAAGGCGAGGACGTCGATGCAGCGTCGTTGACGGTAGATAAAGGCGTCGTGCTCTTCCTTGTCCCAAAAGCCGATACGCGTGAGTATCTCATTCGCGCCTTGATGCACAAGGGATGACGTCTCCTGTGCAATGTGACGATTCACGGGCTGATGGTACAACATCTGGGTGTACAGCCGGCTGCACTACGCAGGCATGTGGTTTCAGGGACGTTTGGCAAGAATTTGGGGTGCTCAGCTACGACGTTTACTGCCTCAGCGCAGATTCCCCCACCGCACAAACAAAATGGCAGACAAAGGTGAGTGCTCAGCTAGCTTGCAGATCACCCGACGGACCCATCTTTGTGCGCAGAAACAACTGCCATATCAGCTGTTATCGGACCCTCAGAGGAGGCTCATAGGCGTGCTCGGCGCCGCTGATGGTAACAAGACCAAGCGAAGCCACTTCGTGTTCGAGAAGGGGGGCAAGTTGCTCGACAAGATGATGCCCGTCAAACCTGTGGACAGGTATGGCTCCAGCCTTGCTCCATCTCGGTTGCTGACTTCTCCCAATGATGCAGCCCGCGATTAGCACTCGAGTTCATCAAAGGACTTGGAAATTGAGGTTGTATGCGTGATGTGATGTTCATGACCATGTTTCAGCATATATAGCATGTTTCATCTTGTACTGAGGGCTCAATTCTTATGTAACGGAGCTTATGTGTCTTTGTTTGTCCCTATACCTTACTCGCTTGAAAATCGCCCATCCATATTGTCCTACTGTGAGCCACACAATGGAATTCAGTAAGTACTTCTCGTGCAGTCACCATCCCAGTATGTTCAAATTCTCATTTCAGGACTTGCTGTGGCCGCGTGATGTGGTCAAGCTGTGTTGGGTGTACCTGGCTGATTGCGCGGCACGCTCGAAAGATTAATGCTGGTGCAATCAGTGCATATATGCACTCTGGTGCCTCGCATCGCTTATCTTCGTTGGTAAACCATTTTCCCACCGAATTTCGTACCTTTAGTTCTAAGCATGGCTGAAGATGATTTCGCGCCGTACGCTCCTCCCCAGTCTAGTCCTGAGATGCAGCTACCTCGTGATACCCGGAAGCGAAGGAGATTAGATGAACCGGGTTTCGAAAACCAATCCGAGTCGAGAGCTGAGAGAGAAGCCGAGTGTATGCTGATCACTCGTAGGTTCTATACCATCAAACCAAGCGTCCTTTGATATCAGCATTAGACATCCGTACAACCAACGTTGTTGCAAGACTGAACCGTATTCCTATCGGTTTCTATGTCTTGGTCGAAAGTGAAAAGCCCTCCCAGCGGACGTCGAACAAGCTAGCGTCGGTTATCCAGGATGTGATCGAATGGGAAGAGGAGATCGAGTTGTGAGTCATCATTATCTTGGTGTTCTCGCTATCTGCCTAACTTCACGCCAAAGACCCTCCAATCTGTTATCGTGGATATCCTTTACAGTGTTTGCGTCGTTCGAGTTAGGTCCAACGCTAGGGAGCGGAGAGATGCTATTCCAGGTCAAAGTATTGCTTGGCGAGTTGCTCGAGCGCAACGGACAACTCGAATGTGAGTGATAGCGAATCATCCATCTCCATCACCTCACACACCTCATTATCATAGCTATCAGATATTGGGAATCTGATGGCGGAGATACTCGTTTTTTACGTTCGTCTTTGAACATCAATATCGAGCAGCGGGCTCGTGTTGAATACGAATTCACGAGCGTTTCTTATGTGAGTCGATGCCATTGGCTCGATTTCCATCGCAAGTTTATGTACGCGTTAGCAGCCAGCAGAATCAGAAGAGACACGCCAACTAGGCGAGTTTACGGACGCGGGGCACCGAGCGCTCGCTCGTTACCGCGAACGTGAGGAGGAACAGGATCTTGACGAATCTATCCAACACTTCCAAGATGCTGTGAATTCATGTCCGCTCAACAACCCCAATCGTGACACTGTCCTGTTCAATCTAGCCACCGCCAAATTGATGCAGTGCAGGGCGCACGAAGATTCCCATGAGCTCGATGCTGCGATCGATTTGTGTCAGAGCGTCCTCGACCTTCGCCCTCGTAATCATCCAGATCATCCGTTCGCGCTACTTGATCTCGGAATAGCTCTTCTAGCTCGCTTTCAAAGGAGAGGCACAGAAGCAGACAAGGAAAAGGGTCGAGATTTCCTCTTTAAAGTATTAGACGCCGTCCAGACGAATAGCTATGCATACCACGCAGCCCTGCTTGCATTCCACAGCGCAGCGAGGCCCGAGTTGCTACAGCTTATAAGGGACTCTCAAGGCACGGAGAATGACCTTGACGAAGACGAAGAA
>JBBPLL010000333.1:0-11019 GCA_038089755.1 Leccinellum rugosiceps | reverse complement strand
TTGAACTGGATGGGAACGAAGTATTGGAAGGTCGAAAGGCTGGATGCTATCTTACAGTGGATATTCATTCCAGGCTTTAGCGGCTATGATCTGCTCGATCACCTCGGAATCCTATTCTGTGTTCAGCTTGACCACCTTGGCGAATCCGCCGGTCTGGAGGCAGAAATTTCGATACTAGGGGTCGTGGTACAATCTATCCCGGACAATCACCCAGACAAGCCTTCATGGCTACACTACCTCAGTGTCTCGCTCTGGACTCGCTACGAGCAGCTAGAAGACTCTGGCGACTTGAACAAGTCGATATCGATGAAGCAAGAAGCGGTACGGCTATTACCAGACGACGATGAATACAAGCCTTCGTGGCTAAATACCCTCTGCAAGCTGTTCTCTGCTTGCTACGATCTCACCAAAAACGAATCGGATTTGGATCAGGCGGTATTGATGGCTGGGGAAGCCGTGGGGCTCACACCCGTTGACCAGCCACTGGACAAGGCTGAACGGCTAGGCAGTCTCGGCAACTCGTTGCTGACCCGCTATGAGCACTTCGGAAATATCACGGATCTGAAGGGGTCGGTATCATCATATGAAGAAGCAGTGAGGCTCACCCCTGATGATAATCAATGTAAACCTTCATGGCTGAATGCTCTCGGCGAGTCGTTATATACTCGGCATGCAAGCCTCGGGGATCCCGCTGACCTAGAGGGGGCGATATCGAGGCACGAGGATGCATTACGACTGGCCGCCGACGGTCATCCAGATAAATTCATATCTCTGAACAACCTTGCCAACTCGTCGTTCGTTCGCTACAAGCGCCTCGGGAATATCGATGATCTGAAGAAGTCCATATCACTGAACGAGGAAGCATTGGAACTCGTTGATGACCATGTGGATAAGTCTATGTTGTTAAACGAGCTCGGCCGGTCGTTATTGGCTCACTACGAACGTTTAGGGGGACTCTTGAACGAAGAGGGATACGACCTGGAGAGAGCAATAACAGTAGGAGAGGAAGCCGTACGACTTACCTCTAACGACGATCCAAACAAACCCATACGACTAAACAACCTCGGTGATTCGCTGCTGAGTCGGTACAAGCGCTTCGGAAAGATTGATGACCTGAAAAGGTCAATAGCGTTTGGCGAGGAGGCAGTGCGACTCACGCTTGACGGTAATCCAAATAAGCCCATACAGCTCAACAACCTTGGCCTTTCGTTGTGGGTTCGCTTCGGGCGCTTCGGAAACGTCGCCGACCTGGAAAAGGTGATACAGTTACATGAGGAAGCGGTGCGGCTCGCGCCAAACAGTCATCCAGACAAGGCTCTG
This sequence comes from Leccinellum rugosiceps, assembly GCA_038089755.1. Taxonomy (NCBI): domain Eukaryota; kingdom Fungi; phylum Basidiomycota; class Agaricomycetes; order Boletales; family Boletaceae; genus Leccinellum; species Leccinellum rugosiceps. Next base: position 9,699 of record JBBPLL010000333.1, on the reverse strand, counting down.
CTGCTGGACGGTCTCGGGAACCAGTTGTTAACCCGCTACGAGCGCTTTGGGGACGTCGCTGACCTCCAAAGGTCGATCTTGGTATTAGAGGAAGCGGGACAGCTTATTACGCATGACAACGATCCACTCAAGCCTGCGTGGCTGAACAACTTCGGAAACGCGTTGTCGGAGCGCTACGAGAGCTTTGGGGACATCGACGACCTGAAGAGGACAATATCGGTATATGAGGAAGCAGCTCAATCCACGCCTGACGAACACGTAGACAAACCTGTACTCGTGAACAACCTCGCCAACGCGTTGGCGCGCCGCTATGAACGCGTTGGAGAGCAGGTGGACCTGGAGAAGTCGATATCGAGGCACAGGGAAGCGTTGCGGCTAGCTCCGAAGGAACATCCGTATAAGCCTGGGTGGCTGAACGACCTCGGCATTTCGTTGTTGAGGCGTTTCGAGCGTTCTACAGAGGTCACCGACTTGAACGAGTCAATATTGGGACACGAAGAGGCGGTGCATCTCGCTCCTGACAATCATCCGGACAAGTCTAGATATCTAAATAGCCTCGGAAGCTCATTGTTCGCGCGGTTCCAGCACCTTGGGAACATTAATGGTGACCTGGAAAGATCAATATCGGTCACTGAGGAGGGAATGGGTCTTGTCGCTGATGTGGATGGTCACCCAGACAAGCCGCTGTGTCTGTATACCCTCGCTAACTTACTCTTTATACGTTTCCAACGTTCTGGAAGTGATCCCTCAAGTTCCGATCTTACAAACGCTATATCATATTCCTCTCAAGCAGCTCTTTTCTCTACGAGTTCTTCCCTTGATCGTTTCCGAGCATCCCGACTCTGGATCAAATCCGTACGCTCTCTAGAAAACGGAGATAACAAGTCCCTCCTGGATGCATACACAGTCGCTGTCCATCTGTTGCCGCAGTTGGCATGGATAGGGCTACCTCTTCACGACCGTCACCACCAGCTTCTCCGAGCTGCAGACATAGCGTGCGATGCTGCTGCAGCTGCTCTCAAAGCCAATATCCCCGAACGGGCGATTGAGTGGCTCGAGCAGGGCCGCTCCGTCGTGTGGAGTCAGCTCTCTCAGCTCCGCAGTCCCGTTGACAAGCTTCGTATCGAACACCCAGAGCTCTCTGCACAATTTGAGCGAACATCGCGTCAACTGGAACTCGCTACCAGTAGTAGGCACAGGGCGACCACCAGGCAGGCTACTAGCGGCGCGAACCCGATTGACGGATCGTTGGAACAGCTGGTTGAGCGATGTCATGCACTCGCCATCACACGGGAGAGCCTTATCACGCAGATCCGCACTCTCCCTGACTTTGAGCGCTTCTTACTCCCAAAGACGATTGATCAGCTCGCCCCTTTGGCGCACTCTGGCCCCGTCGTCTTTCTCAACGCTAGCAAATACGGATGTGATGCTTTGGTCGTCTCTGCTGGCTCTGAACGTAGGGTCATCCATGTTCCACTTTCGCAGGTCAGTTATTCTGCGGTCAAAGATATGCAGGTACAGTTGAGAATGTTCCTCAAACGCAACGGCCGTGTCGTCTTAGACCCTTGGCGGGTTGGAGGTCCGGACGATCCCGCGAAACTTGAGGATATGACTCCCGATCAGGTATTCGGATGTATTCTACCATACTTGTGGGACAAAGTCGTTTGCCCGGTTCTTGAGGCCCTCAGATTCTCGGTATGTGATTCTTGTATTTCCCAAAAAATGTAGTTTGACTAACGAATGGTGCTTGTCAGGCACTGGGTTCTAAGCTCCCTCGCATCTTCTGGTGCCCAGCAGGGCCGTTTACGTTTCTTCCTATTCACGCTGCAGGTCATTATGATCCTGCAAACCACGGGCACATACTCTCGGGCTTTGCCATCTCTTCCTACATTCCCAGTATCAGCGCGCTCGAGCTGCCATCGCAGGAAGAAGCCTCCGAATCAACGCCGACTTCACCTACGGCCTCGACCCGCATTCGCTTGCTCGGCGTTCGCCAGCCGAACACCGACGGCGCGGCTCGCCTCCGTGGTGTCGAAAAAGAGATGGAAGTGATCAAAGACCTGTCTTCTCGCTCGCCGTTTGTCGCCTTCGAGGAGGCGGACGGGACCGTCGAGGACGTGCTGGATAAGTTACGGCGGTCGGACTGGGTGCACTTTGCATGCCACGGCTTGCAGGACCGCGCGGATCCGCTGGAGAGCGGGCTCCTGCTTGCTCACGGTCGGCGGCTCAGGGTTTCGGATATCGTTAGCGTCGGAGCCGGGGGATTACCGTCGCGCGAACAGGATCGGGACCGAGCACGGCCCTCTGGCAGGAGTTTCGCGTTTCTCTCAGCGTGCCAGACGGCGACGGGGGACGAGAAATTGACAGAAGAGTCTGTACACGTCGCTGCAGGTATGCTTCTCGCAGGGTACGGGAGCATCGTCGCGACGATGTGGTCGATCATGGACAGAGATGCGCCGCGGGTCGCTGAGGGTGTTTACGAGCGTCTGTTCTTTGACTCAGACTGTGGAGAGGGCCGACAGGGAGAGTTGGATGAACTTGGCAAGCCTCGGGTTCGCCCTCCGGATGGTAGGGGTGCTGCAGCTGCGTTACACCATGCGATCGAGGGGCTGCGCGAGTCGGGTGTGTCATTCTTGTCCTGGGTCCCTTTTATTCATGTTGGCTTGTGAGATCGAACTATGTTGGAATACCAACCTCGAACCATCTTTACAATGCTCTTTACTTCCTTCAAATCATGCATGCGTCTCTCCCTCTAATCTCGTGAACGCATAGCTCGATACGGCACGCGGAAGACAAAGCGACAGAGGAGGTATCGAAAGCGCTCAACGTTGTGCTCGTCGCCGGTCCAGAGTTAAAGGCCCCAATGATGGCCGTCGAGACTTGTCAAAATAAGTACATATCAATTGCATGAGAACTAACTTCCACGATTAGTGATCGATTCTCCTAAAGACCTATGTATCGTCGTCAGGCCCCGTGAAACATGGGGTGTGGATGCAGGTGAAGAGTTGGTTGCGATCGGTAAATCTCCCAATCCATTAGTTTAACGCTCGCTTAGTACATTTTCAGACAACTTGAATGATCTCCGCCAACGACTCGACAAGCTTGAGGCAGAAGTATCTGAATTGGTACGTACTTCTCATATCTCTGATCCCACGCTCAACGTCGTCGCAGAAACAGAGTAGGGGGTATCCACTCTTTCTCCGCTCGCTTGTCGACTCCATCCGAAACAAGATCACCTCCCGGCTGAAACAGTCGTAGGACAACATGTGTTGCGGAAGGTCTGAAGAGGAAGCGACACAGTACATCCATACAAGACTTCAAAACAGTCACCCCTCGTCCATGTTATCGTTAACAGCCATTAGGTCCTTTCACACACAGAAGGATATACGTGATGAAGGGAACGCGGCGGCATAAGATTTCTCACCCGCACAAGTTTGGGAGGCTATCAATAGATCGGACAAACTTGGGGTGCAGGCGTCAACAGAAGGTGCTCAACTCTTTGTACGCATTCCATATCCCCAAGTAGTGATAAGTATGAGATTTTGAACCTTGTATAATAACTACGGCACGTAATATAGATTTGTTTGGCCGTGAACTTACTCAGACGCGTTCAAGTTGGCGATCCACCACCTTCGTGCTCATAAATCATCGATTCATCCCTCGGCGCTTCAGTCGTCACAGTCCTAATACCCAGAAAATTAAATGATCCACCCATACGGACAGTCTGGTCGCAACGTTCAAACCACCAAGGTTGCATACTTGATACCATATTTTGACAAACTCTGGACCTTATAGGTCGAGTCCAGTGCAGAATCACTGTGTGAGATCTTTCGATTTTTAGCGGAAAATTGGGTTGTCATGCATGGGCTGCAGTCTCACCGACTCACTCACTCACTCACCCTATGACAGCTGCTATAAATATCGATAGAAATTTCGGATTCCGTGTGATAAAGACCCGTGGATTGACATTCCGATGTTCTGTTGTTCATGTAGTAGATGCTTGTGACTGATAGACATAGATAGATACTCATACGTACATGTACAAAATTGATACAAATCACACGTCCTCGACCTTTTAATATCAGAGTCTGAAACCGAGGTTGACGTGCACAGCCTTAATGTTGGTGTAGTGTTCCAACGCATACTCCCCAAGATCTTTGCCAATGCCGGACTGTTTGTACCCGCCGAACGGCATCTGTATCTCGGACTGGTTGCAGCAGTTGACCTGCCCATCATAACAGGGAAAGATACAACTTGGTAAAAGGGACGGTAATCGTGTGACATGGTTCACTTACCCACATGTTACCCGCTTCCACCGCGTGTGCAACGCGGAACGCTCTCTCGATGTCCTTTGAGAACACGGACGCGCCGAGACCGTACGTCGTGTCGTTCGCTTGCTCGGTCACCTCTACAAATGGATCATTGACAGTGATTTAGCGCACATCCTATAGGCACGGCTGTGACGGAGCACAAAGTATCCGGAGAGTACGTACCTTCTTCGGTCTTGAACTTTATGATGCATGCGACGGGTCCAAATATCTCCTCGCGGACGATCTTCATTTCCGGTCGACATTCGGTGAAGATGGTCGGCTGAATGAAGTACCCCTCGTTCCCAATTCGGCTTCCGCCAGTGTGTAGCGTCGCGCCGTCAGCTTTGCCGGATTCGATGTAGCCCATGACGCGCTGGTTCCCCAAGTCGGTAGGTCATCAGTGGAAACGACTAGACACTCAAGGCCAGGAAAGACTTGCCTCGAATTGGGTCTTGGACACTTGGGGTCCTTGGTACGTTTCCGGTTCGAACGGGTCGCCCACCTTAATCGCAAGCGCCTTCTCAGTGAACTGTTGAAGGAACTTGTCGTAAATACCCTCCTGTACGAATATCCGTGATCCAGCGCAGCAGTTCTGTCCATGGTTCCAGCTGCAGAAACACGTCAGATCCCAACAGTGAAATAAGAAAGGAGACTGTTACATACTAGATCCCGTGAATGGCCCACTTGATAGCTTGATCCAAATCAGCATCGTCAAAGATGATGTTGGGACTCTTTCCACCGAGTTCCAGCGTAACGGGCTTGAGGTTGCTTTTGGCGGCAGCTTCCATAATTTTGCGGCCGGTAATAGTGCTGCCAGTGAAGGCAATTTTTCCAATGATGGGGTGTTCGGAGATGGCTTGGCCGGCAGTGGCACCGTATCCGTTGACGATGTTGATGACACCTGGAGGGAACCCAGCTTCCTCGATAAGAGTTGTGAAGAGGAGAGCAGAGAGGGGGGTGATCTCCGAGGGTTTGAGAACAATGGTATTTCCAGTCGCGAGTGCGGGAGCGATCTTGAGGCAGAGGGAGAACACTATGCGAACGAAGTGAGTAAAATACCAAAGGGAGAGAGATAGGTTTCTGACTTGGTACGTTCCATGGGATAATTTGACCCTGTCAGAATGTGATGCAAGTTAAAGGAAGAAGTTGAAGAGGGAGTAAAAACGAACCACGACACCGATGGGTTCGTGACGAGTGTAAGATAGCTTCTTGTCATTGGTCTGGAAGTATCTTATTAGCAAAGTCTGTGAAACCGAGTCAAACTTGGAACCCACCTCGATAGTCTTCCCACTAATCTTGTCAGCCCAACCGGCGTAGTACCTGAGGAGCTTGATTCCACCCGCGTTGTCCCCGCCGTATGCAGTTTTGTATGCCTTGCCTAAAAAAGAACTTGAGGGTAAGTCACTTGTTGCAACACACGTATTACAGGCATACCATTCGAAAGGGCATCGAGAGCAGCAAACTCATCCATGTGCTTCTCCATGATGTCCGCCAACTTGAAGAGCAGTCTGCCCCGCTCTGTTCCAGAGACCTTGAGACCCCAAGAGGTCCTGTAAGCTCTCTGGGCAGCCTTCGCTGCGATGTCGATGTCGTCTTTTGTGCCGGCTGCGACGGAGGTGATGACCTTTCCCGTAGCTGGTGGAAACGTCAGTCAACATCAAGCACGAAATGCAAACGCAAACCAGGATTGATGACTCTGGTATCAAATCAGCGTGGGTACTAAAGCAACGATAGGAATGACGTACTCGATGGATCCGCCTTCCACAGGGTCTACATGCTTTCCGTCGATGTAGAGTCCTAATGGGATGGTGACGGACCCTTTATAAGTCTGGGTATCGAACGTCTTGGTGAAGGTGCCAGGCATATCTGTTGGACTGGGAAAAGGAAAAGGAAAAGACAACGACTCACCTGGAAAAAACGAGGATTACTTATAGCCTATCGCTGGGCATGGTCAGGTGCTAAGCGTTAGTATGTTAGGAGCTATAAGTTCTAGATAATGATGTTTTACATAAAACAACCGCTCTTGTGCTTTGACACACTCCGTTTGGGCCGAGGCGGCATCCTTGCGGAGTTTTAATGTATTCATCCTAATTGGTTACTGCTTGACATAATTTAGAACAGCGCGAGAACTTCGGAGTTTCCACTTCATTTGGTCACTCACGCACTCACGATCGGTCCGGTATTGCCCCACAGCAAAATCTCAGTATTGTCAGCACTAGGGCGCAACTCAAAAGACACTACAAACAGTAGGACATGAAGATTGTTGGGTGTGGAATAGCACAGCCGGTATGTTCAGACGAGATTCTGCTGAGAAGGTATAGCTTATCTTTATCATTCTGCTTTTTATATCCTCCTACATGACCTTCGTCTTCTGATGCATCTTCTGCGAAACAGGCTATTCGGTTGATCTGATTCTGGCCTTATCTCTGCCAATATATCGCACTGCTCCTTCTGAGGGCTATTCTAATGGGCTCCAAGGCCACCATTTACTTGTCCGCATCTGCAGGCATGATAATACGAGGACGGAGAAACGATGCGATACAAACAGACAACTAATTTCAAGTACAGTACGATATCGGAATTATGAAATAGTTGAAAGTAGATTCCGGAAGCAAGCCTCCAGGCCGCAGATGAACCGTGATTATGATTCTTCACCTCGCCATCGCCCCACTAAATAAAGAGTCCTCCAGTCCTATCAGATCGTTTGCACTTGGGGCATACGGGGAAGAACCTGGGTAGCAGGATACACTGGCACTGCTGCCGGAGTCGGGCTATCTAGTATGCCGTCGTCACCTTCAGCTGGGTATGCATACAGGTGATATCGGGACTCTTACCTCTGCGTATGTTGTAGCGGACAGTGATGTCACCACCGGGCTGGATTTGAACAACAGCAGCAGTAGCCCCGAGGTAACACATGAAAGCCACTGTGAGCGGGATGACGATATGCATATGTGGAGATGATCGGGTGAAGAATCTGAGTACGGTGCGCTTGGCAGACAAGAGATTCCTGGTGCTTTCCCGCTAAGATGGTTTAAACAATGCTGGGAAGTCTGTCTTGTCTGACTCTTTGGCTTTTATGTAGAACCCTTCCAGCGAGACAAGGCGGCTCTGACATAGTAGTACATAGCTTCAGCCTCCTTCGAACTTTGCATTTCTTACGGCACAAGTCACTTGATTGATCCAGTTATCAGTTTACCACTGCTATCGTCGCACTTACCCTTTTGCGCACCGGTTCCAGCCATTTCAATTTGTCCAGGTTCTTCTGAAGAAACTTCACTCGACTCGTGTTTGCATCCATCAGCATGATAATGACGAGAGCAAGTTATAATACAAAAAAAACGACTCAAATAGAATGCACGTCCCAGTGATCATCTAGATCGACCAGTTGCAGAGCGTAGCACTCTTTTTTTTTTCAATTGGAAATTAGAAAGTACAACAACCTCGTAGTAGTAAGGCACAAAGCGCCCTGGTTCTGTGCGTTGCTATGTTACATAACCTACTAGGGTCCGTTACGGCACCTTAGTTTTATGTTTCCGTCTATCGGAACCCTTTATCTTCAAGTTGGTCTCCCGTAGGCAGGCCCTAAGCCAGTGCTAGGAAACAAACGTTCCTGCGACTTCAAGGCCTCTATCGTACGAAACTCCTCGATCTTATACGCCGATGCCAACACTCGACCGTCCAGTTGAGTAGAGCCATACTACACGATGGCGCTTGATGAGCCCCCGAGTCGGTGCCCGGGAAACCCGAAACTTTTGACATGACTCACTACGTGAATTGAACAGGATTTCTAGGCACCGACCAGTGGCCACATGGCAACGACTGGTCGTGGCCTAGTCGGGGGCTCGGGGTGATTGATGATCGATTGATCAACGGAGGATTCTCGGGGGCCAAGTTATCTCCGTTTCAGGCTGTGGTAATGGCATTGACGAAATGTTGCACTGCATAAATCATCAGCATCTGTGGGGCCAGTGCCGGTGAATTGGAAGAATAACCGACGTGTTTCATCTAGTCATTCGCCTCCCCTAGTAGCTTTGGTCGCGGGATCCGGGAACTTGAAGCCTGAGAGAGCACAAGCGTTGAGATTCGATCGAGCCGCGAGCCGCGAGCCAGATTGAAAGACCCGAGAAATGAAAATCCCCCTCTGTGAATATAAGGCTGGATCCCAGTACTATGAGTGCCAGTTACAACTGTCCACTGGCTCTGAAACCCATTCCATCTCTGGGATTGTCCAGTTCACGAACAGGTTGTGTCGTGCCAATTTGGGCAAAGTACACAGGATGTGATTCCGCACAAGCGATTACAATTATATTTACATGCTCAAGCATCCAAGACCAAAATGTTAGAACAGACAAAGTTTATGCATACACGGTTCAGATCACCATCGCCTCCCGCAACCGCTCGGCATCGATACGAGGCACGAAATCGACCTCAAACGGTGGCAGATGGGCCACAGCGTTGTCCATATCTGGGGTGGTATCGATAGGTGTCCCAGGGTGCTCGCAGATTCGGAACGACCAGAAAAGGTGGGCGAGGGCGATGAATATCGAACGGTTCGCGAGGTGCATCCCAGGACACACTCTTTATGAACAGTGTTGCGTGATCATGACGCATATGATCAGTCGACGGGACTTGAAAGCAGGGGATCGAGCGATAGACATACCTTCGGCCAAATCCAAATGGATAACACTCGACGTCATTGCGTAGTTCACCGTTGCGATCGAGCCAACGTTGAGGGTCAAACTTTTCGGGGTCGGGGAATACGATGGGATCTCGACTGATGGCCCTGTTTTTGTTTGCCAAGGCCTCTGTCACATATGAACGAAGGGTGGCAGGAATGCATACCATTGGTTTCCAGTCACTGTGGCGCCAGCTGGGATATAATATCCTTTCTATGATCAACGCGGCGTCGATTAAAGATACACTGTGCAAAGAGGGACATCATACCCAGAAAATATCCCTGGTCGAACGGTGTGGAAAACCTATGAAAGGTTATTCATCAATCTGTCGGAGGTATCCATATTTCTCACCCAGTGGGGTGACAGGTCTCCAGCGGAGTGCTTCCGATATGAAAGCGTGCAGTTGGGGAAGATCATCCCAGTCACTCCAGGTTGGCACTGAGATTAAGGGAAATGAGAAAATATATGTTGAATAGAAAATGGCAGAACCTACATCTGTCCATTCCGACGACTGTGTCCAGTTCCTCCTGGACCCGTGATTGAGCATCCGGGAAGCATGCCGCAGCCATGACCATCGTGAAGATAGCATCCGCACTCTAAAGTACCCATTTAGTCCATTCAATATCAAGTTAATCGCCATACTGTATCAGATCCAGCCTCGAAAAGAGTGCCAGCAAGGAAACACATCTCGTCGAAGGATAATTGATGATCGT
>JBBPLL010000332.1:0-28211 GCA_038089755.1 Leccinellum rugosiceps | reverse complement strand
GGGGGGGGGGGGGGGGGGGTGTGTTGGGAAAGAATTGTGGTTAGAAAGGGGACAAAATGGTAGAGGGGGGGGGGGGGGGGGGGGGGGGGGGTGAGGATTCCGCTCAACTACTAAGGCATACTATTTAATTTGCGAGGTCCAGTGTTCCAGATGCCGCGCAGGCTCACTCAAACTCAGAAAGGACTCGAATCTCAGATATACTCAAGCACTTGAGAACAACTCAACTTCTGGAACTGTGACTTGGGGTCGTTCGATGAAAATGCAATTAATACAATGCCATTTGATTTTCGTAGACGCAGGCTGCAATTTATTCCATCCGGTACGGTACACTGTCTCATAACACATATGTGGCGAACTAGCTGGTTGCTACCAAAAACAATCTGGCATTTGATTATGCATAGTAGTGGGGGAAGATACTGATCAACACTATGCATCATGAGAGGGATATCTCGTTCACCCTACAATGCTGGGAACCCTAACCTGGATTATAAAGTTCATAAGACGACGCCTCAATTGGACATGAAGCGTTTTTGATATTTAAGCTCCGAACGTATTCTTGAACTTATCATATTAATATTGTAAATTCACTTTTCAAAGGCAGGATTCCGACGCGGAAAGCATGGAAAACGGTAGTCTCGTACCACTTTCTGCAAACTCATACATCTATTATCAGACTCGCGTGAAGACACTGAGACAGTGAGACCAGTAACATTGTATACACCATGACTCGGATACTATGCTCGATTCACAGACTCGGATCAGCGTGGCAGGATTTAAGTTCACCTATATTTTGCAATACTAACCTTCCGAGCTTACTAATGCTAGTGCGCCGCAATCAATCAGGTGGTTGAATGGTTCTTCGCGATTAGTACTTATCAAAAATGCCTATGTCGTGAGGCGTCGTCTTAAAGAGGATTGGCTCAGATCGGCCAGCATCCGAATCGGAATAATGAACTTAACGGAACCTATGATAGTATGTAGTAGTAGTATCGCCAATCTAGTTTCCGGCATTCTAGGGCGAACGAGATTTCTCATAATGCATGTATATTAAACTAGCGTTGGTCATCTTCCCTCCGAGCTATGCATATCAGATTCGGGCCAGACTTTTTGGTGGTGGCGACCCATTGGCTCCATTGGAGGTCAGCTCATCCTGCCATCCTGCCATGCGTTATCCTGCATGCATCCACGAAAATTAAATGGCACTGTAGTTCATCTCCGCTGTGCCACATGATGCAATGTGGCCACTCAATAAAGCACTATCAAGCGCTCTCCTATATAGTCTAGTTGGCTGGTCACACAATGTTGCAGGAGGTAACGTAATACCTTCTAGGCTTTCTTCCAATGTCACATCAAATTTTCTACTTCAGTGAATATTGCATGGATTGATCCGGGCCATCCAACTTCATGTAGCCTGAGACTGCCTCTTAGATGAGGCATGATTATTGTTGCTAGAGATGAAGTGGTCATTTTCAGAAACTTACCAACTAGTCGCTCACTTCTAGGTGGAGTGAAATAGTAGCTGTGTTTTCATCGAGCTATGACCTCGAGTCACAGTTCCAGAAGTTGCTCAATTTGAGTCGCCCTTTGACAAGCGCTCGAGTACATCTGAGATTCGAGTTCTTTCTGAGTTTGAGTGAGCCTACGTGTCTGGACAATGGACCGTGCAAATTAAATAGTACGCAGCTGAGCGGAATTTTCACCCCCGCACCCCTCCCCCCAGTCGTCTTAATATGTTGACTCCTCTCAATTCCAAGTCCGTTCCAAACAATGCTCCTCCGAGTCCCCAGTGTGGAGAGGGTTCTAGCACAGAAAGAGTCTCCAGCTTGGAATCGACCAAGGTATTTCAACTTCGCAAACCTGAACAAGACATTGAGAAGGCTTTCCGGGATATCTCTGATGATCTTGGCCGAGTATGCGAGATAGTAACGGGGAAGAGAAAAAGGACACTGAACAGTTACAACTCAACATGGACGACCTATCGTGATGTAATCATTTATGTTCTATCCATGGCGGTTGAATTTGAATTTGGATAGAAATACGTAGAACTTGCTCGGGAGTCACGCGCGGTTGCTGGGACACTACGAATATATGCTGAAGGTGACACAGCCGTATGAATCCGAAAATCTACTTATGCTGTCTGATAGATTTTTCGGGAGACTTCATGATGGCGCTCATAGACTCGGATACGCCGCTGGAAGACCGCTTGAACGAAATCAAAAAATATCGGGAGGTGAACTTTCCGCATCTTTTTTTTCTAGTCACGTTGCATTCTGACGGAGTTGTGTGGTCTTCTCAGATACTCGAATCCGAAAATGAGAAAGGGAAGGTGCAAAATATCTCGCAAGGTTTCCTTAACCTTCGCAACGACATGGAAGGATTTAGGAAGAAGATTCAAACCTTCATCGGTCAATGCCAAGATAGCGTGAAAACTGAAATGGCTCGAGTTTGTGAGAAGATGAGAAAGGTGAACCAACGGCTGAGACAGTTCGTAGACCTCCTAAGTTTGTTTCGGTGAGACTTGGAACTGACTCCGAGTCCAACCTCAGGGCGGAAGATATCGTAAGACTAACATTCCATACGAAGTGGTATTACCGAGAAAATCCTTTAGGCAGATGCTTTGGCCGAGATGAACAATGCTGAGGCCCAGGAAACTTCTAAATGCTTGACCGCACTTGTGCTTCTCTTGTTTGCCACTGGGATAGATCAGCGTATAATAAATTCGATTAGTGGTGCCGAAGCGATCTGCACCAAGGCCACTTATCGGAGTGCGTACTTTTTTCACTTCCACTGGCGGCTCGAGTGAGCTCAACCAGAGTCCATTTATAGAATTATCAACAAAAATTGGAAAGCTAGAACGCCAGCAGGCCAAACGCCAACAGGTTGAAGCTGATCTCATAGAAATCGCTTCATCCCTCAATAACGACCTAAGCTTTATCTATTCGGAGCTTAAGGTCTTCGCGGATACATGGGAAGAGGTGTGTAGAGTAAGCATCGGAATCATGCCAATTTTACGAAAATAGCGGATGTAGATTTCCCGCGACCTTATCGCAATTTTAGCGACCCTCAGTCTTGCATCAGGTACCGGGTTGGAGAGCGTGAGTGAACCGTGTATTCTACTTATTTCTTGCGAGAACGTGTTCGATGATCACTCCCATATTAGCGTTTTCTTGGCAAGACAGGTCGGATTTCCGAAAAGTACAAAGGTGTGGTCGCTGCTTTGGAAGCGTACGAGAAGGTCTGCGTTTGACTGAATTTCAAGACTCTGCAACAAATCATTGAGTCTGCTGGAGACTACGCGTTGAAGCCTATCTATGTAGAGATCCCCATTCACGGCTGTGCTACTCCTGAAGCGGTTGATAGCTGTTCAGACTGTGTTGAGCTCGTTTTGGTTGCTATTTAGGATGTAAAATTTTGCTGAACGACTCGGACGTTCCGTCTGGGGGACACCGGTCATAGATTTTACTTCCCTCAGTGTCTAGCAGCCCCTAAGTACTGATTCTTATTTGTCGCAGTGCGAGCGTTGACGTTGAGCGGTTAAACGCGTGAGCGTGGGAAGTCTCAACGCAGCGTAAGAGTTCTGGGGATGATCAGAGCCTAGTGAGGCGGGGGACAGAGCGTATGGGTGGCTCTCTTGCCTCTGTCCCCTATGGTGGTTCCAGGAATTTCCGATACCCTCCTTCGCCGCAGATCTGTCCTTCGACTTCATGTAGGTTGGGAGCGGTGCTGGTGAAGGACTCGAACGCGGTCGCGAAGTCCTCGCTAAATGGGGATACAGTCGGAGATGAGATGGGTCAAGGCCAACACGCACTTCAATCGTGGTCTCTGCATGAGTTTTTTTTTACTTTTCACTTTTCTCTCTGAAGACGATACCACGTGCACACTGACAGATCCACATACGACGTCCTCATTGACCCGCACGAACCAACACTATCTGATGGGCATCAAAGGCACCGCACAACGATCAAATAACAGCTGGTACGTACACTGCAACGTCGGTACGTCGCCCCCCTCTATCATCCATGCATCACGTTTCATAATCCTAGGCCCGACCCCAGACACGGATATCATTATCTAGGAAGGACCCTCCGACCCAACCCGCAATCCGCCGGAGACCTACAACCTTATCGAGAACTTCTGCCTTCGGCACTCGAAACATTCGGTCGAGCCCGCTCCTCGTGGAGGGAGAACATGAGCACGTTCCAGACCTACTGTGGGACCGCGTGTCGTCCATCATCCCAGACGGGGTGCGCACGTGGCAAAGGGACGACCCGCCCTCTCCGTTCCTCGCATTGTGCAATTTATTTCAATACCCAGTCTCAAGTCGGATACTCAACGTGTTAATAGGCCGTAACTCGCAGCAGATGGAAACCATCCCAAACTGAGTCTCAGGGCGAGTCACTCGGCTATCTCTTCTCCCTCCTCCCACTCAACCTCGGCACGCCCCCAGCTGAGCTCCTCTCTCTTTTCGACGACATGGTGACTCAGTTCGCTGCCGAGGCGGGACGTCGTCATGAAGGTCAAGAAAGACGCAGATACGGTGACGCTAGGATTCCTCGCTGTCTTTCGTTCCCCACTCTAATCCATGACTAGACGGCAGTCAGCAGCGATTCCACTATCAATCCACTGGCACCCCCTAGCTCAACTACTTCCCCGCCAACCTTACCTCCCTTGCCCTCATCAAGCGCACCCCGACTCGCCCTACCTAGAGTCAACCTCGCAGGACACCCCATACGAGAGTCTCCGACGTTCTGAAGAGCCTACAAAAATACAGCCCAATATAAATAACTAAAGCATGAATGGTCACCGTTTCCGAGGTAAGCGGCGACTTGCTGACCTACCAGCTCCTGAGACGATAACAGGCGAAAAATAGGTGGAGTCGGGACTTGGCGCATGCGCGCCCCTACGATGAATTATGTTGTGTACATAATGATTTTCTTCATGTCTTGAGATAAGTTTCGATAACCTCTTCTTGATGTCCTTGCTGCCTCCCTTGACGAGAATCCTCAATGCCGTCGCCACCATCGCTACGCCGCTAGTCGCTTCCACTAGAAGGCCGTTCGTGCGGGGGAGTGAACGGCCCCTCAGAACTTCACGGATCTTCCTCCGTGACTCCGCGTAAGTATTTGGCGGGTCCGTAGATGGACCCATTCACGTCCCACAAGGCATCCAATGCTGACCGTAGGCCAGAATAATTACATACATGACTAATTGGTGCCAGATTCACCGCGTAGCATATCAATAGACTATTACTAGGTCCCTAAATTTATTGTCCTTTCCCCAAAGTGCCTGTGCTTCCTTGGCGATTCATTATGTCAAGGATTCTATTTACGTCGTCCCTGTTCATCTTGAGGCGTTTCGATAACCTCTTGATGTCCTTACTGCTCGGTTGCCTCTCATCCCTGATGAGAATCCCCAACGCCGCCGCCGCCATGGTCACGCCGTCCGTCTTTCCCAATAGAAAACCATTCATTGGGGGGAGAGAACAGCCCCTCAGAACTTCGCGGATCTTCCTCTGTGACTCCGCGTATTTGGCGGGTCCGTAGATGGACCCATCCCCGTCCCACAAGGTGGTAACGCACGCATGCCCAACGGGCCGGATCCCAAACAGATCCACAAGCTGCGCTTCGTTCCTCGTCCACCAGTCCTCCATCCTCGCCTCCAGTTCGAGGCAGGTGACAACGACTGCGACTGGCACCCGATCCTGACACAGAAACTCGGCAAACAGCCGATAGTTACTCCGTGTGACCTGCGTCACCCGCTCCCCGCTGCGCATGCAGAACAGTAAGAGGTGTATCCCACCCACATCCCTCAGATTGCAGATGAGCCTGTACGCGTGCTCGATGGCCTCGAGGTGTGCGTTGACCCCCGAGATCATTGATCCTTGGTTGAGACCGACGGTGTCGAAGATGCGGAACACAGTGCCGTCCACGCCGACGTCGTACGGAGTGGACTGCATGGTACACCCTATGGCGCTCGGCGAGACCCTCGCGATCGTTCGCTGCGCAATGAGGTTGACAACGGCACTTTTCCCCACGCCCGCTTCGCCAAAGAGTATGACGTTAATTGTTTGCGTCGAGGGAGCAGGTAGCGACAGAACCTCAGGAAGCAGAGACATTGGTCTGGAGTCTGCTGCTATCGTGCCATTCGATCGTACACTCTGTGGTTCCCCAGACGACTGCGAAGCTCCTGGACGAAGCGCTCGTCAGTTTTTTTTTCCCGATTTCAGCCCTCCACTTCTGAACAACTTACTAAAGCCGCCATCCCGGGGTCTGGTAAACTCATTCGATGCGGTGCCCGTAGAGGGTGTGGGGAAGGGTGGCCTATGTTGAGACCGTGGAGTCGTGAGTGGTTCTTGAGAGCCACCAAAAATCCATTTCAGCTGGCGACGGATTGAAAAGCGTCGATGGCAAGCGACGACTCGATATCAGGAACAACGTTCGATTTCATCGATGAAGCGAGCAAAAAAAGTACCTTTGAAAACAACATTCTCGAACGAGACAAGGCCCGGGACACAACTCGTCTATGATTAAGTGGCGAACGCCGCCACCTCGTGGCAACCCAAAGTAGACATCTATCTTTCTTCGGGGAACTGAACAGAGTATTCTTACCACCGGAAAACAATGGGATAACGATTGTTCGGCGCCTCAGATAGTTGCGCCGAGAATGCAGTCTCAGCTCCAAGTTCTTCCCCACTCCCAAAAAAAAAAAAGAAAGGAGCTTTTGTCTGCTCTAAATTTTCTGCAAAGGGGACCGCGCGAACTTTTATCTACTTTTGTCACAAATTCGGCAGGGCAACAAAGTGCCAACCGAACTAAGTATCTAATCGCCTACTAAGTTATAGTGGACTGATATCACTGTCATCATACCATCTCAGCACCCCCATCAGCTCAAAATTCAACAAAATTCAAGGACTGTAAGTTCATGGAGGTTATCGAGTCTATATTGATTTAACTGTATGTCTCCTACCTTGACACTGGAATGAATGGACGCCCGCGTACATAGAATATATGCCTTTGGGGAATCGAGGCGGCAGAAAGATATGGCACTGTCTTCTGTTCTTCCGGAGGAGAATAGAATGTCGAGGTAAAGGTTAATCCACTTCAACAGTGAGGAGAGCGCTAGCCCGGAGTGGCTTCTGCCTCGCTCACTGACTTACCTCAGACTCTTACCATGCTCTCGCATTGGCAGCATTCCAATCGATAGCATCGAGTCTCGACGAATAAACAGTACATAGAGGAAAGGAAGTGCAATGAACGCAGCGCAAAATGACCCGCACGAAAGAAGAGAAATAAATCCAACGGACACTCGACGAACTCGGAGCAAACCCTAGCGACCTCCCCACCTAAGCCAATTGAGATCATCATGCTCGACTGTCAAGTACACTCGCTACTAACTCACCGCAACGACGCCTTGAAGTTGGTCGCCTTCGCAGAGTCGACGCAGACAACCCTTCTTGCTCCCCATCCGCACCGACCCATTCCAGTGCTCGCGTTCCGAACGTGTCAACACTTCCTTAGCAACGATGACCACCAAACAAACTGTTCTTATGTGGAAAGAACAAAGGTATTCTCGTTCAGCTTCTTCCGCACTCGCGTGGACAGACAGTCCCTTTCCCCACCTCTTGTAACCACTCTTCGTGCAAGTCGCCCTTGAGCTCAAAGTTCTTGCATGCCACTCAGGAGAGCACGGTGCCTTCGTGCCACCCATATCATCAAGAGAGATCTATCACCAACATTCCTTGTTGCACTTGTTGCGAACTGAGCATCTTACTTCAAGGGCTCAATCACGGACGGGCTCTCCACCGCTCAAGTTATCTAAAGCTATGAGGTGATGCACACAAGCTCATCGACCACCCACTCACAATATGGCACAGTAAATAGAGACGTTGCATAGTATACACCAATAGTATCATGAATATTCCTCTTTCGTTTCCGACGAGCAGGCAACACAACCACCTGGGGAAACATGATAAAAAGCTCAACGTTCCCAGATTGTTCCTGACGCTTGCTGTAAGTTTCATAACATGTGCTCAAGGTAAGTGCACGTACGCTCAAACGAATTTTCCGACTCGAGGGTTGACCTGCATCTTTTGCATGTTCCTTATACGAGTGCTCTGTTTGAGGCATTTACGTTTACTTCTGACCTAGATTGAATGCCTGCAAGGCGACGAGGCTCGGGGGCTGCAGTTTCTGTGATGGCCTTCTTCCATCTTCCTAAAGTCTGAAGGAATCGAGGCAGTAGTGCATTATCATCATGCTTCTTTGAGCATATCTGGGCTTCCGAATTTATCTCTGAGGTAGAGGTCATGAGGTGGACTGTGCGCTGCGATATGAAGACAGGTGGTAGCACCTGGTACTTACGATGAACAGAGGATGCCGTCGAAGGAGCCTTCCACAGCGTCAATACGGAAGTAAAGTTAGGACAAATTGGTCACGAACTTTATCATAGTTAAATTGATCGTCGGCCGTAAGCATAGTGGATGGGAGATCGACCTGTGTGCCTTATGATACCATATTTCAAACAGGGACAAGAGCGAACTTGTACCTTCAGTAAGTTAACATTGCTGTCCGACTGGGATCCCACAAGTTTTTTCTGATATACATCGAATGTCAGGATGGTGGTCTCAGATAACGATGTCGAGATTTCTCAAGCACCTTGCTAAACATGATCCGGTACATATCTTGCAAGTGTCAATACCATCCAACACAACACAGTGGGTGGCACGCTTACCAGTGAGAATAGTTTGGAAAGGTGACTCAATGTTCGAGGCGTCCAGCGCCGAGGTCTCCATGAACGATAGCTTGTTGTCGCCTGTAACCGATCATACATACACATGCACGTCAGTCGAGAATTGTCCGCGGAGTGACCTCGCCGAAAACGAGAGAGACGGACTCGCGAAGCTCTTTGCCTCTTCTGTGGAGACTTCCCTTTGATGCTCGAGGTCACTCTTGTTACCGACGAGCATGATGACGATCTTAGAGTCGGCCTGGTCCCGGAGTTCCTTTAACCATCGCGTCACGTTGACGAATGTGGCACGCTTCGAGATATCATACACCAACAACGCGGCGAATGCATCACGATAGTACCTAGAAACGACAAGCATGAGTGATTTAGAAAAATAAATAAATGGTAATAATGAAGAAATGGTAACTGACGCAGGTCCAACGACGCGGTATCGTTCTTGTCCTGTTGTATCCCAAATCTGTGCCTTGAGGGTCTTGCCATCGACAGTGGTGAAGCGGGTCGCGAAGTCGACACCCATCGTCAATTCCGAAGCAGGGTCGAATTCGTTGCGAGTGAACCGCGAAACTACTGCAAAGGGGGGTTTTTTTTGTCAGCACACTATGCAAGGGACAGCGCTCGAGCCAAACGAGCGCGACATGGATTCAGACACGCGTACGATTTCTGTGGGGAAAACAGAGACGGCGGTTAGAGCGTATCGAGTCAGAGAGAAGGACGCACATACGATTTGCCTACACCAGAGTCACCAGTGATGACGACCTGATCGGTGGTATGAGCAATGAGAAGAGGGTGCGACGGGGATGCACGTACGCACCTTGAAGAGATAGTCGTAGTTGCTTTCTTCAGCCATTGTAGAGATGAGTCGAACTTGAAGTTTCAAAAAAATAACCGAGTGCCACCCGTCGCGTGTATATATAAGCAGCTCCCACTTCAAATTTGTTTTATGGGGAGATTCTGAGCAATACAGGAACGTCGGGAAGGCATGAAAACTTCATTTGCAGTGTACACTGTACAGCCCGGTTGAAGAGACATGGTGAAAAAGCATATTTGAATATCTGAATGCCTAGCTGTAAGATCAAGCGCTCAAACCCAAGATACTTACGCAGTGGAATATAAAATCCCCTACGAAATAGCCGTCCTCGCCACCCTCGCCCGCCACCACGTCACTGATTATTCCATCCACCACCCTCCTCTCCACCTCCTCGTTGGAACGTTCAAGTATGCGGGCCAGGATTACGACAAAGACATGACGATTGCGGCCGACGAGGAGACGCAGGGTCCGCGATAGTGGAAGCTGAAAAACTATACAGAACAGCTTCAAAGAGGGAGCTACTGGGAGCGGTGGGGACGTGCCGTGGTGAACGGCAAGTATATGGCGGGAGTATGTGGTGTACTCAATAGCATCGTTCTCTAGTGCTTAGAAGTGTTCCGCTTCAACGCTGAGGGTGGCATATCTGCTTGATCGACCGTTTCAGTTGTGAATTCCCTGTCTGTTGCACATACTAGGTATCTTGAATATCAGTCTGCAAGACTACAACCACTCTTCGTGGAAGTTGCTTGAGACCGAAAGGGATCGACTCATATATCCCTCGCGTGCCACTTAGAAGAGGAGCACTAAACATTATGGCGCCCACATCAAGAGAAATTTATTGTAGTCACAGGTTTTATCCTTAGACACGAGATTCCTCGCTGTATCTGGTGCGAACTGAGTGAGCATCTCGATCATCGACCACACCCACAATATAGCATAGTAAATAAGGATAATACATAGCATACATATAGCATTATTCCTCTTTCGTCTCCGACGAGCAGCAACACAACCACTTAGGAAAGATGATGGAAAGCTTGACGGTACCTGATTCTTCCTGATGCCTTGTGGTGAGCTTCGCAACATGTGCTCAAGGAAAGGGTACGCACGATTAAATGAATTCTCTGGGTCGAGGGTTGACCTGCATCTTTTGTGCATTGTGCCTTATACGACATGAGTTCCTACGATATGATCGATGCTGACAGACAACCTACCTCGCTCACTGGCTGAGGCTGTGGAGGATATCCGGTGCTAGTACCACCACTGTGGCCATCGTCCACGGCTGATGGAAGAGCTACCTCGCCAGATGGATCTGGATTCGGAGGGCGATCTCCAGCCTGAGTGTGAGTGCTATGGCCTACATCTGCACGGGGTCTGGGTGTCGACTTTGACTTTTTCTTCTCTTTCTTTTTCTGCAAGGAAAGATAAAGCGTTGGGGTCTGGTCCTAATAGACAAGTTTGAACACCTACCTTATCTGCAACCTTTCTGACCGTTCGCTAAGATGATAGTTCAGACAAGCCAGGTTTACTTCAAGAAGCACTCACTGCTTGACGGCGACCTGCAGCCATTGTCGAAAATACCTTGTTCGACGAACCCAACCCAAATCGTTTGCTTGCACGGTGATCAGGCTCAGGAGCTTCAGGTTTTCTGATGCTCTTCTTCCACTTTCCTAAAATCCGAAGGAATTGAGATAGCGGCGCACTGTTATTAAGCTCCTTTGAGCGTATCTTTGGGGTTTCCGAGTGTGTCTCTGGGATGGGGGTCATGGGGTGTTCTGCAGGCTGCGGTGTGGAATAGGGTGAAACAGGCGGTGGCACCTGGTCCTCAAGATGAACAGACGACGCCGATGAGGGTGCCTTCCACAGCGTCAGCACGGCAACAAAGTCAGAACGAATCGATCACAAACCTCATCGTAGTTGAATTGGTTGTCATCTGCGAGCGTTGTGGGCGGGAGCTCGACCTGTGCCGTATGATGGCATGTTTCAAACAGGAACAGGAACGACCTAGTACCTCGGGTAAGTCATCATTAGATGCCAGCGCGCTAGCGCTATGTTCCTCTAAGCGTACGTCTTGAGTTTCTGAATGTATCTCCGGGGCGGAGGTCGTGAGGTGAACCGGAGGCTGCGGTAGTACGACGTGGGATGACACAGGCGGTGGCACTTGGTCCTCATGATGAACAGACAACGCCTGCGAGGGAGCAGAATCCAGAGATGGAGCTGGGGAAGAGGCCGGGGTGGTAGCGGACGTTGGTGGCGCTGGGAAAGCATCACCAAAAGCGAAAAGACTAGGCGGTTCCTGGTATATGTACTGGTGAGTGGCTGAATGAGTCATAACGGAAAAATCCTAACCTGACCCAACTTGGGCACATCAATGAAACCATTCACATATTTAAGATTAGAACAATCGTAGTAAAATCTGCGTAAATTATAGTGCTGTGCGTTGAAACGTTCGCGCAGCGGCTCCAACGCAATTAATGCCTTGTGGTCGTTCGTTCCTGTTGAAGATCAACAACTGCTGCGAGATGCCATGGAAACCTTACGTCGATAGAGCGCGCGCAACATATACGTTATAAACCTGTATATACCCGAATTCTCCTTGATGAGTGGTACCAAGCAAGAAATTCGACATTCATTGTTGCCCGAGTACCTGAAGCTTGCGAAAACCATGCTTCCAAAGATCTTGATCTGGTCTTGCAGATCCATAAGATCAGTAATGGTTCTACAAAAATTGGTTCTTTGAAGATTGAGCCATTAAGAGTGAGTCGGTTTATGCTGCTCACCCTTCATCAGTATCATCCATGCTCTTCTGGAGGAAATATTCCTCGTATTCGAATAGCCCATTGAACTCTGGGCGAAGACGATGAAAGCGAAGCTTAGCCAGAATGAATTGGACGTATGTCGGGATTAAAGATCCGTATCCTAGTATTACGTAAGACGGTTCCGGTGTGGACGCAGAACAAACTAACCTCGTTGGTCATCCGAGTCATTAGGAACGACGCGAGCGCAAGTTTCGAACCATCCCATTTGTCCATGAGCATCCTTAATGGTCTATATTTCGAGAAGATGAGCAAGGATGGACGTCGATATACTTTGGATCGAAGGCATACGTTAGGGTGACCCTCCTGTAGTACTTTGTGGACCATGACGAGCGCCTTGAATGTTTGTACTTGATTGGATAGTATGGGCTGAAGGATGCGCAGGCCACTCCAAAATGATATTGAAGTATGGTAATCCCAAGTGTATACGATGCACTCTGTAACTCAGTCAAGACCTCGAGAGCAGAATTTAAAAATGCCGCCGTGAACATACTCCGGACGTGTTTCTGTTTCGGGGCAGTCTCGTCTGGGCTGGTAGCCTTCTTTATGTTTACTACTAGCTCTTGCTCAGCCTTGTCTCTGATAACTGGCCGAGTGGGATAATGTACTTCGTCCACCATCTATGTTAAAGATGGCAGTGGCAACGTGAGCCGGTCCGAGATGCCAGATGGGTCTGCCTTTGAGGTGGTACTTGCACGTTGTCAAAATGACTTGCTGACAGATGCCTTGCTGAGAAATTGTTACGGACTGACTCGACGAAGATTGCAGTCACGAAGAGAGAGAGAACAATGAATGAGGGATTTCTCTTGGAACTTTGGGCTAGGGAAACTCATTCTTTTTTTGTCTACCTCCGTGGGAGTACTTGCCTCCATCTCATCTTTTGCCACCATTTCCGCCAGGGTACGAAGGAGTCAATCACCTCCTCCATCATGCGAACGCAAGGGATACTTCCAGCACGGCCTCGTTCAACGGAGGATCGTTCGAATTCGAGTTCTTTGATGATATTGTCAATGCGTGCGGTCTCGCTGACGAGAAAAAAATGTAAAGTGACCATTTGCTATGTTGATAAGGTCGTCAAACGCTTTTGCGTCACTCTCTAGTTTGCTATGGGATAGCGCAGGTACGTCCTTGTCCTCGTTCTCGCACGTCACCGTCACCGTGCCCCTCCTCCCCTTCCTCACGTCGCCGTCTCCCCCTGGCTCTCATTCGAAGACACGCACGCAAACGCATGGTGCGTTCCGGCATTTGTATGTGAGGGTAGCGTTCGTTCCCATCCTCGTTTCGCCGTCGTCGTCGCCTCTCTCGTCTTGCCGTCCCGTCGCCCTTGTTATTGGTTCCTTCCCGTCCCCGTTGTCGTCCCCGTCCCATTCTCGTCCCGCTGTTTCCATCGTCTTGGCATCGGCATATCCCTCGTCCCGTCACCCTGGTGTGCAAAGATGCACGTGCGTTTGTGTCGGCGTTTGCATGCGGAGGACAGCGCTCGTCCCTGTCCTTGTTGTCGTCCCCTCCGGTCTCTCATGTTTTGGTCTCACGTGCCCTTGCTGACACAATGTCCATGCCTGTAGTCAAGATCCCCATGGAGATGATTCCTCGTTGTCGAAACAGGCGAAGCGTCCGTGTACTCAGGGGTGTATGACAGGAGGAGGCCATTCAGCCAGACAAGGCAACTAGGGAGGAGTATTGCACCTACTAACAAGGTGCCTACGAGACTGATGCCGAATGTCTTGTGAACTGGCGATATACTCGCTGTGCCTCATAATCTTTGAGTGTTTCGGGAAAGGGAAGGAAGGGCAAGCTTTCCCTGGGCTATCGACATTCTTTGGATGCCCACATCTTGTCACGGTCACAAGTTTTATCCTTACAGACACGACATTCCTCGCTACACCTGTTGCGAACTGAGTGCGCATCCTGCTTCAAAGGAGGGTTCAACGTTCAACACTCGCAATATGTCTAGATAGAGATGTCGCATAGTATACCATTCGTATCATTCTTCTAGATCTTTCGTCTCTGGCGAGCAGCAACCACTTGAGAGTTATGAAGGAAAGCCTGACGTTCCCTGATTCTTCCCGATGCTTGCTGTAAGTTTTGCAGCATGTACTCCGGGAAAGTGCGCGCACGGCTCAAATGCATTCTCCGAATCGAGGGTCGATGTGCATCATTTACTTATTGTGCTTTAGTATACGACGTGAGTTCCTACAATGTGGATGTGGTCGACGCCAACCAACGACCTACCTCGCTCGCTGGTTTTCAATCCGGAGGACGTCCGCTAGTACAACCATCATGCACATCTGACGGAAGAGCTACTTCGCTCGACGGCCCTGGATTGGGAGGACGACCTCCACCGGTGTCAGACAACTTAACCGTCTAGGGAAGTATTCCATAGGGAAGGATCTTTGCATTTGGCGGCGCATCGTTTGTGCGTTCGCAATCCCAAAGTTCTCGGTTCCCGCCGCTGCCACCATGTCAACGGTTTACGCTCTGCACTGACAGAGAAGGATGCACGCACGGAGAGTTCCAATTTTTTACTAGGTTCATTGTAGACTAGGTAGACTGGTGAGATGGAAACAACAGAGCTGTTGGCGTCGTTCGTGATGCATAGTTGCACACGACAGCATACATAAATATTTCGAGATTACGCCAGATTTGGGAGGGCTGATAGATGTCGCAAGGGAAACAGGGCATCCTGCGGGCAGCGGTCGTCCGTCCACGTTATTACCAGTTTCAACTTCCTCGTCATTCTCCTCGGAGAGATTCCTCGGTACATCCGTAGCGATGGGCGAGTGCCTTGGAGAGGACAATCATGAACAGGTTTTCCAGCATCCGAGTTAACGCTGCAAGGCGACACTAGCTCAAGAGCATGATCATAGACCGCACACTCACGATTCGTAGTGGATAAAGACGTCACATAGTGTACCTATAGTATCATTTCTCTTTCGTCTCCGACCAGCAGCAACACAACCACTTGGGAAACATGATGGAAAGCCTGACATTCCCCGATTCTTCCTGAGCGTTGCTGTAAGTCTCGCAACACGCGCACAAGGAAAGTGCCCCCACTCTCAAATGAATTCTCCGAGTCGAGGGTCGACCTGCATATTTTACCTGATGTGCCTTATATGACGTGAGTTCCTACGATGTGATCGACGCCGACGGGCGACCTACCTCGTTCGCTGGCTTCGCATCAGGAGGATATCCAGTGCTGGTAGCACCACCGTGGTCACTGTACACATCTGGCGGAAGAGCTATGTCGCTCGATGGCCCTGGATTCGGAGAACGACCTCCAGTGATAGTGCCATGGGCGCGCTCTCCATCTGCATGAGGTCTTATTTCCGACTCTTTCTTCTTCTGCAAGGAAAGATAATATCTACGGGACCAATGGACAACCTTGAACACCTACCTGTTCCACAGTCCTTCTGACAGTTCGCTAAGATGATAGTTTAGATAGACCGGATTCACTTCAAGGAACACTCACTGCTTGGCGGCGACCTTCTGCCATTCTCGAAAATACTCTGTTCAAGGCATTCACGTTATCTGCTGACCTAGATTCAATGCCGGCAAGGCAACGAGGTTCGGGGACTGTGGTTTCTCTGGTGCTCTTCTTCCGCCTTCCTAAAATCCGAAGGAATCGAGACAGTGGTGTATTATCATTATGTTTCTCTGAACGTATCTCTGGGGCGGAGGTCATCAGGTGGGCTGGAGGCTGTAATATGGAGTGGGATGAGATTGGCAGTGGCACCCGGTCTTCATGATGAACAGACGACGCCTGCGAGGGAACCTTCTGTAGCGTCAACATGGAAGTAAAGTCGGAATGAATGGATCACAAACTTCATCGTAGTTGAACTGATCATCGGCCGTATGCGTCGTGTGCGGGAGCTCAACCTATATATTATGGTAATATGTTTTCGAACAGGGACAGGAACAAACTCGTACCTCGAGTAAGTCAGCGTTGCTGTCCGAGTGGGATTCGTCAAGTTCTTTCTGGTATACATTGAACGTCAGGACAGTCAACTCAGACAACCAGTTTCACGGGCGCATATACTCACGTCCTTGAGGTATGATGGTGGTAGGACACTCTGCAGATTGCGGATTGTGATTGTCTTGTTACCCGCAACCACCATATCATGATTTGCCGAGATGGCCATGAACGAGACGGGATGGGGGTAGTCAATGGTAGGTCCGATTTTTTGATATGTTGTAGTGTCCCAGAACGAGACCGATGAGACGGCAGAAATTGCCATGCATGCACCACCGCATGCTAGTGTGATGCACCTTGGACAGTTGTCACTGTGAATATGCCATTGCGAGAGTGTCGTCCTGGAGGACACGTCGAGACAGTGGATGTTTCTATCGTCAGACAGGGCAAAAAGTTGTTTTCCGTCGCCCGTCCAGGCGAGGGATCCGTTCAATGATGTGTTGACTTGGATTGGAAAGTCTGCGAGCAGAGTGCCGTCGAGACTGTCATAGATCCGAACAGACTCGCGAGACCACGTAGCAGTTGCGATGAATTTTCCTTCCGGAGAGAACTTGACCGCGACCAATCCGTTGTCGTGTTCCAAAGGCTTGAGCAGTCTCTCCCACGTGGGAAAGGACCAGACACCGAGCGTCTTGTCCCGCGATCCAGTCGCGATTTTCGTCCCATCGACCGAGATGTCCACTGCATTCACCCCCTCGTCGTGTGCTTCGAGCTTGCTTGCCTTTTCAAAGTTCGTCGAATCCCACACCACAACTTGACCACTCTCCGTCCCAGCCACAAGCCACTTGCCGTCTCGTGACACGACGAGATCATACACGGTGCTTCCACCATCCATTGGCATCCCTACCTCCACGCCATCTTCTGCTCGCCATCGTCGAACCATCCCTTTCTCGTCACCACTCACGATCTCCTTTCCATCAGCGAGAAACGCAACCGAATACGCATCGTCTGGATGATCGATTCTGATCAGCTTTGCGTCCGTTTGATCAACCGTGACGATACGGTGGGAGGGTCCACCAGTGTCATCGCTTGGTCCTGGGTCTCCATCAATATTTAACCTGCAATATCCTTGTTTTTACCACCTTTGATAGACATTACTCCTTGGTGTGTCCAGAGGTCCGTCGATTTGCTCCCTGACTAGTCATGTCTCGTTAAGGTCGTCAATCAAATGCCTTGTCGACTTGCTTACCGTTCTCGTACTTCTACTTCAAGCGTCTCTTGGGCAGTATACTGGGTTTGCGATCATCGATCAGCGTCCCGCAGTGGTAAGCAATCTGTACCGTGTGTCATTGACACCCACACAAAAATACCACTGAGCTGTTCTCTTGGCGCTTGCTTCCGCCCACGTGAACCCTTTACCTCCAGGTCGAACTGCCTGCAGAAAAAAGCTGGCTGACTGAACCGTATAATGATCGACGTACAGGGCTTTGTTACATGGGAAACAGTGTTCAGTAACCGACGGCGCTCTGTTCGTCACCATCATCATATCTCAGCAAGCTTTGGATGTTGTCAAGTCTATATTTATCGATCAAGACCTCTAGGTCTCGTCGTTCAAGCAACTCAAGCTCGTCAGAGGTGAGAGTGCGTGTCTCGACTCTCGAACAATATATTGCCTTGTCAGGCAGCCTCGACCTATCACTATGAACAGGTTCTCGCACGCGTAGTCGAACAGGGCGAGGCCTCATGTGTTCGGATAATTGCGACGCTGGTCAGGCGGGTCATTCAGACCCGGCCTCATGTACCGGGGCGGGCCGGCGGGCCGCACCGTGTTGGTCACACCAGGGAGTGTAGCTGGGTCTAGCCGAACGTAAGTCGGTCATTGTGGCTTACAATCACGGACATGTTTCCCAACACTCGAGTTAACGCTGCAAGGCGACGCTAGCTTAAGCACATTATCATCGACCACACAGCGTTAATCTGGTATAGTGAATAAAGATATTGCATAGTATATACGACCTCAAATTATCACTCTTCCATCTCCAACGAGCAGCAACATAACCACTTTGGAAACATGATGGAAAGCTTTGCCTTCCCTGATGCTTCCTGCTGCTTGCTATAAGTTTCGCAACGTGTGCATAAGGAAAATACACGCACACTCAAACGAACTGTCCGAGTCGAGGGCCGCCGACCTGCATCTTTTTCCTGTTGTGCCTTATACGACATAAGTTCCTACGATGTGATCGACGCCGACGGACGAGTCGGGACGACCTACCTCGTTCGCCGGCTTCGCATCCCGAGGACGTCCTGTGCTAGCACCACTGCCGTGGTTACCGTCCACATCCGACGGAAGAGCTATGTCACCCGATGGCCCTGGATTCGGAGAACGACGTCCAGTGTTAGTGCGATAGTCGCGGTCTCCATCCGCACGAGGCCTGGCTTTCGACTTTTTCTTCGTCTTCTGCAAGGAAAGATGAAAATCTGCGGGCCCAACCGACAACTTTTAAAAAACACCTACCGGTTCCGCAACCTTTCTGACCGTTCGCTAAGAAGATAGTTTAGATGGAGCAGATTCATTCACCTTCCAAGGAACACTCACGGGTTGACCGCGACCTTCAGCCATCGTCGGAAATGCACTGTTCGAGGCATCCACATTTTCTGCTGACCTAGATTTTATGCCGGGAAGGCGATGAGGTTCATGGCCTGCAAGTCCTCTGACGTTTTTCTTCCACCTTCCTAGAATCCGAAGGAATCGAGATGGCAGTACACTGTTGTTCTGCTTCTCTGGACGTATCTCCAGGGTTTTTGGATGAATCTCTGGGACAGAGGTCATGAGGCGAACCGCCGGATGCTGCGATATGGGATGGGATGGGACAGGCAGAGGCACCTGGTCCTCATG
Organism: Leccinellum rugosiceps; assembly: GCA_038089755.1. Taxonomy (NCBI): domain Eukaryota; kingdom Fungi; phylum Basidiomycota; class Agaricomycetes; order Boletales; family Boletaceae; genus Leccinellum; species Leccinellum rugosiceps. Next base: position 9,039 of record JBBPLL010000332.1, on the reverse strand, counting down.
ATGAACAAACGATGCCGGCGAGGGTGCCTTCTGCAACATCAGCATAGCACCAAAGTCCGAATGACTTGATCACAAACCTCGTCATAATCGAATCGATCGTCAGTACTAGCAGGCGTGGGCGGGGGCTCGACCTGTGACTAATGATGACATGTTTCGATCAGGAAAAGAGCAAGCTTGTACCTCAAGCATGTCAAAATTGCTGCCCGACTGGGATTCTTTCTGGTGTACATTGGATGTCAGGACGGTGGTCTCAGACAACCTGTTTTACAGCACATATACTCACGTCCGTGAGCCATGATGGTGGCAGAACACCTTGCAAATTACGAAGCGTGACCGTCTGTACACCCGCGGCCGCCATATCATAGTTTGCAAAGATTGCCGTGCACCAGACAGGATGGGGGTAGTCAATGACAGGTCCAATTTGTTGATGTGTTGTAGTATCCCAGAATGAGACCGATGAGTCGGCAGAGACTGCTACGCATGCTAGTGTAATGCAGCATGGACCGTCAGCGCTGTGGATAGACCATTGCGAGAGCTCCGTCTTTGCGGACACGTCGAGACAGTGGATGTTGCCATCATCAGATAATGCAAAGAGGCTGTTTCCATCACCCGTCCAGGTGAGGGATCTGTTCAATGACGATTGTACTCGGACTGGAAAGTCTGCGAGGATGCCGCCGAGACTGTCGTATATCCGGACAGACTCGCGATCATACGTGGCAGTTGCGATGAATTTTCCGTCTGGTGAAAACTTGACCGTGTCCAATTGGTTGTCGTGTTCCAAAGGCCCGAGTAGTTGCTCCGAGTCCCCCGTGAGAAACGATCGGACATTGACTGTCTTGTCATCCGATCCAGTCGCGATTTTCGTCCCATCGACCGAGATATCCACTGCATTTACACCCTCGTCGTGAGCTTTGAAGTCGTTCACCTTTTCGAAGTGCGTCGAATCCCACACCACAACTTGACCGCTCCCCGTCCCAGCCACGACCCATTTGCCGTCTCGTGACACGGTGAGATCGTTCACGGTGCTTCCAGCATCCATCGGCACCCCCACCTCTGTTCCATCTTCCACTCGCCATCGTCGAATCTTCTCTTCTCTGCCACCGCTCACGACCTCCTTCCCGCCAGCGAGAAAAGCGACCGAATACACACTATTCAAATGGTCGATTGTGATCAGGTTTGCGTCCGCTGGGTCAGCCGTGACGATATGGGAGGAGAGTCCGCCAGTATCGTCGCTCGGTCCTGGGTTTCCATCAATATTCTGGATGGCCCCATTGTTACCACCCTTGATAGACATTGCACCTTGGTGTGATTAGTGGTCCGTCTATTTCTCCCTGTCTGGTCAATGCCGACAATCAAACGTCTTGTCGACTCGCTCACCGTTCTCGTGCTTCCACTTCAGGCGTCTCTTGGAGAGTATACTGGGTTGGCGATCAGCGCCGAGCAGTGAAGAGAGAATTGTGCCGGCCATTACAGCATTAAACCCAGGCTGTGCTCTTGGCGCTTGCTTCGCGCCCACATAAACCGAACAACTGAGCCATGTACATCGTGATCGACTTATATGAACTTGTTACACGGCAAACAACATACAATGATATTAAGTCGACCTTGGCCGACTTGGAGTCCCAGTTCAAGTTGGTGGCTGCCCTCTGGTTCTCTACATTCAAGATTAAAATGGTACTGGTATCCCATCCATGTGAGAACACCCCTAATACAAATTCGCAGTGTTACCACACTGTCCGAGCCTCACTATAAGCTTCAATTATTCTGGGATCTGTGTGCCTGTGACGATTCAAGTGAGCGCCCTGGAGGGGACAATCACAAACAAGTTTCCCACCACCCGAGTTAACGACGCAAGGCGACACACTTAAAATTTGGCGCAGTGAATAAAGATGTTGTGTAGCATATATGACCGCAAATTACTCCTCCATCTCCAACGAGCAGCAACACAACCATTTGGGAAACAAGATGGACAGCTTAGCCCTCCCGGATGCTTCCTGATGCTGGCTGTAAGTTTTGCAACACGGGCTCAAGGAAATACACGCACATTCAAATGAATTGTCCGGTTTGAGTATCGACCTAGACCTTTTGCTTGTTGTGCCTTAGACGACGTGAGTTCCTGTGAAGTGATTGACGCTGACGGACGACCTACCTCGTTTGCTGGCTTCGCATCGGGAGGATGTCCGGTACCACCACCATGATCGCCATCCACATCTGACGGAAGAGCTATGTCGCTGGATGGGCGTGGATTCGGAGGACGACCTCCAGCATTGGTGCGATGGTCGTGGTCTCCATCTGCACAAGCCCTAGCTTTCGGCTTTTTCTTCGTCTTCTGCAAGGAAAGATGAAAATCTGCGGGCCCAACCGACAACTTTTAAAAAACACCTACCGGTTCCGCAACCTTTCGGACCGTTCGCTAAAACCATAGTTTAAACAGACCACATTCGTTGCAAAGAGTACTTACTGCCTGACGGCGACCTTCTGTCATTGTCGAAAATGGTCTGTTCGAGGTATTCACATTCTCTACTGACCTTGATTGAATGCCGGCAAGGTGATGAGGCTCAGGGGCTGCAGTTTTTCTGATGGCCTTCTTCCACCTTCCTAAAGTCCGAATGAATTGACTCAACAATGGTGCAAAGTTATCATCATGGTTCTCTGAGCATATTCCTGTGGTTCCAGAATGTATCTCTGGGGTGGAGGTCACGAGGTGGACTGCGGGCTGCAATGTGGGGTGGGATGAGACAGTCAGTGGCACCTGGTCCCAATGATGAACAGACAACGCTTGCGAGGGAGCCTTCCGCAGTGTCAGCACAGCAGATAAATTGGAATATATTGATCACGAACTTCGTCGTAGTTGAACTGATCGTCATCCATGAGTGCTGTGGGCGGGAGCTCAACCTGTGGATTATGATGACATGATTCGATCAGGAGAGGAACAAACTTGTACCTTGAGTAAGTCAACATTGCTGTCTGACTGGGATTCAACAAGTTCTTCCGGGTGCTTGTTGGACGTCTGGATAATGAACTCAGATGAAAACATTGTTTCAACATGCATATATTTACACCCTTGAGCTTGAGGTACGATGGTGGCAGGACCCCATGCAGATTGTGCAAAGTGAGAGTCACCTCACCCGCAGTCGCCACATCGTAGTTTACTGAGATAGCCATGGACCGGACAGGATAGGGGTAGTCGATGACAGGTCCAATTTGTTGATACGTTGTAGTGTCCCAGAACGAGATTGACGAGTTGGCAGAGACTGCTATGCATGCGTCGTCACATGCTAATGTGATGCACTTTGGATCGTAATCGTTGTGAATGGACCACTGTGAGAGCTCCATCTTAGTGGACACATCGAGACAGTGGATGTTGCCATCATCAGATAACGCAAAGAGTTTCTTTCCATCGCACGTCCAGGCAAGGGATCCGTTCAATCTCGAGTTGACTTTGATTGGAAAGTCTGCAAGGAGGATGCCATCAAGGCTCTCATAGATCCGGACAGACTCGCAATCATACGTGGCAGTTGCGATGAAATTACTGTCCGGAGAGAACTTGACTGTGGCTAATTCGTAGTCGCGTTCCCGGAAAGGCCCGAGTAGTCGCTCCCACGTGGGAAACGACCAGATGCTGACCGTCCTGTCACTTGATCCCGTTGCGATTTTCGTCCCATCGGCTGAGATATCCACTGCATATACCCAACCATCGTGGGCTTTGAACTTGATCGCCTTTTCGAACTTGGTTGAATTCCACACCACAATTTGACCACTCTCTGTCCCAGCCACGACCCATTTGCCATCTCTTGACACCACCAGATCGTACACGGTGCTTCCAGCATCCATCGGCATTCCTATCTCCATGCCATCTTCCGTTCTCCATCTTCGGATCTTCCCTTCTCCGCCACCGCTTACGACCTCCTTCCCGCCAGCGAGAAACGCGACCGAATACACACCATGCGGGTGTTTAATTTTGATGAGGTTTGTGTCCCTTTGTCCGGCCGTGATGATACGGAGAGTGGATCCACCAGTGTCATCGCTCTCTCCTGGGCATCCATCAATATTCTGCTTTGGATGGCCTTGTTCTTATCACCTTTGATAGACATTGCCCCTAGTGTGACTAGAGGTCCGTCTCGTTAAGATGTCTTGCCAGCCGTGACTTGCTCACCGTTCTCTTTCTTGTGCTCCAAGTGTCTCTAGGAAATTATATTTGATTGCCAGTGACGATCAGCGTCGAGGAGTGGAGAGAAACCTGTGAGAGTCACTATAGCAGTTAGACCCAGGCTGTGCTCTTGGCGCTTGCTTCCGTCCACGTGTACCTTTTATCTTTGGTCAAGACAGTGCTCAGCAAACCGCTAACTGAACCATGTAGTAATGATCGACTTATAGGACTTTGTTACTCGGCGAACAGCATTCAATTGTACAAGAATGCTAAAGATGACCGCGGAGTTGGTGGCCCCCCTCAGACTCTACGGCCCAAAGATGTAGTGCGGCTGGTGTATCATCATGGGAGAGCAGCCCTTCAAGTTGAGTATGTTTACGATCCTATCCATTGCACGCTTGGTCGTTTACACTGATCTCCATGTGATCGTGTGTCGTAAATTATATGCAGCTTGACGGGACACTCTGACATCTGCTTGCATATAGGTGTAGCCACTTGATGTTCTGCGTCCCATCGCTTGCAGGTATGTACTGTGGATTGGCTGTGAGCAGACGAGTCCGAGCCGGCAGTGCCGCCATTCACCTCAGATGAGTCAAGCATTGACTGGTCTGGCTCAGCCTCATAAAACTTGGTGACAAATTGTAAAGAATCGAAATTCACTTCTGCGATAGCATTAACGATATTCCAATCGATAGTGTCGACCAAAGGTCAACAGTGAAAAAGAACAGAAAAAACTGCATGACAAACATGATGTAGACAACCCTCCACACAGAAGAGAGAGGAAAACAGGCGAAAGAAAAAGAGAGAGAGGAACGAGAAACGAGATAAAAGAAATTATCCAACAACCTCGGACTTTGACTTGGCGAATGGCAGCGCAAGGGTGGCCATGCCGGCGGTGCCTCCTGATTGTTGCCAAGATCGACCATGTGTTGTCCTCCGTTCCCATTTCCGTATCGGCGGACTCGGATGATGGTGACCATACGAATGGTATCGCAAACGCCGGCGTGCACCTCCATTCCTCAAGCTGATTGCAGGACACACGGTCACGTCGACAGGCTGCTCGTGGGTCACGGTGCTTCGAGGGGGCACCCGACGATGACGATGAACAGGAGCAATGTGCGTGCGGTGCTCAGGGAGCCTATGATGCATGGTGCCCTTCCCCTGACTCGGACGCATACCAAGATGAACATGAGGGCTCGACTCAGCGGGCGGCGTTGTGAGAGGATCTCTCTAACATCATCCCATTTAGGAGAGTACAGTGCTTCATGGCACCACATCAAGAGAAATCATCATGGTCACAGGTTTTATTATTAAAGACACGACATTCCTTGTTGCACCTATTGAGAACTACATGAGCATCTCGAAGCCTTTAATGGGTGGGCTCAACTCGGAAGTGTACAACTTGAGTTGAAGCCATAAGCCGATGTACATACTTAGCACATGATCGCCCACACACTCGCAATTTGGCATAGCGAATAAAGACGATGCACAGTATCATTCCTCTGTCATCTCTGACGAGCAGCAACACAACCACTTGGGAAACATGATGGAAAGCTTGACTTTCCCTGATTCTTCCTGATCCTTGCTGTAAGTTTCGCAACACGTGCTCAAGGAAAGTATGCTCACGCTCAAACGAACTGTCCGAGTTGAGGTTTGACCTGCATCTTTTGCCTGGTATGCCTTATACGACGTGAGTTCCTATGATGTGATCGGCACCAATGGACAACCTACCTCATTCGATGGCTTCACATTTGGAGGATGTCCGGTGCTAGTGCCATCACCATGGTCACCATCCACATCTGATGGAGAAGCTACCACGCTCGATGGTCCTGGATTCGGACGACCTCCAGTGCTGGTGCCATGGTTGCGGTCTCCATCTGCACATCTGGCTTTCGATTTTTTATTCCTCCTCTTCTGCAAGGAAAGGTGAACGATGGCATCTACAGGCCCAATGGATAACTTTAAACACCTACCGGTTCTGTAACCTTTCTGACTGTTCGCTAAGATGAGAGTTCAGATGGAGCACATTCGTTCACCTTCCAAGGAGCACTCACTGGTTGACCGCGACCTTCAGCCAGTGTCGAAAATGCTTTATTAGAGGCATTCGCATTCTCTACTAGGCGACAAGGCTCGGGGGCTGTATTTTCTCCAACGGCCTTCTTCCATCTTCCTAAAATCCGAATGAATCGACTCGACAGTGGTGCATTATCATGCTTCTCTGAGCATATCCCTGTGGTTCCAGAATGTACTATCTCTGGGGCAGAGGTCATGAGGTGGACTGCAAGCTGCGATGTGGGATGGGATGAGTCAGGTGGTGACACCTGGTCCTCATAATGAATAGGCAATGCTTACAAGGGAGCCTGTCGCAGTGTCAGCACGGCAGAAAAGTTGGAATAAATCGATCACCAACCTCATCATAGTTGAACTCATCGTTGGCCATGGGCATCGTAGGTGGAAGCTCAACCTGCACTATATGATGTCATGTTTCGAACAGGAACAGGAACGAACTTGTACCTCGAGTAAGTCAACATTGCTGTCCGACTGTGATTCCACAAGTCCTTTCTGGTGTTCGTTGGACATCAGGACAGTGAACTCAGATAAAATCGTCGTTTCAAAATATACATACTCACATCCTTCATGTATGATGGTGGCAGGACCCCATGCAGATTGCGGAGCGTGATCACCTTCCCACCTGCAGCCATCACATCGTAGTAGTTTGTCGAGATGGCCATGGACCAGATATCATGGGTATAGTCAATGACAGGTCCAATTTGTTGATGTGTTATGGGATCCCAGAATGAGACCAATGAGGTGGCAGAGACTGCTATGCATGTGCCGTCACTTGCTAGTGTGATACACTTTGGACCGTAATTCTTGTGAATGGACCATTGCGAGAGCGTCGCCCTGGAGGACACATCCAGACAGTGCATTTTACCATCGCGACACAGCGCAAAGAGTCGCTTTCCATCGCCCGTCCAGGCGAGGGATCCGTTGAATGGCGAGCCTACTTTGATTGGAAAGTTTGCGATGAGGGTGCCATCGGTACTGTCATAGATCCGAACAGACTCGCGCAAATACGTGGCAGTTGCGATGAATTTGCCATCCGGAGAGAACTTGACCGTGGCCACGAAGTAGTCGTGTTCCAAAGGCCCGAGCAGTCTCTCCCCCGTGGGAAACAACCAGACACTGACCGTCTTGTCACCTGACCCAGTCGCAATTTTTGTCCCATCGACTGAGATGTTCACCGCATATACCCAACCATCGTGTGCTTTGAATTCATTCGCCTTTTCAAAGGTCATCGAGTTCCACACCATAACTTGACCACTCAGCGTCCCAGCCACGACCCATTTGCCATCTCATGACACGACAAGGCTGAACACGGGGCTTCCAGCATCCATCGGCATCCCTACCTCCACGCCATCTACCGCTCGCCATCGTCGAATCTTCCCTGCCTCGTCACTGCCCATGACCTCCTTCCCGCCAGCAAGAAACACGGCCGAATTCACATCATCCAGATGATCGATTATGATCAGATTTGTGTCCCTTTTGTCCTCCGTGACGATACGGAGGGAGGGTCCACCCGTGTCGTCGTTCGTTTCTGGGTCTCCATCGATACTCTGCTTTGGATGGTCTTTATCACCTTCAATAGACATTGCTCCCTGGTGTGACTAGAAGGACCGTCTGTTTCGTTACTCAATGTCATCAATGAGATGTCTTGTCGACTTGCTCACCGCTCTCGTTCTTCCACTTCAAGTGTCTCTTGGAGAGTATACCGGGTTGGTGATCAGCGTCGAGCAGTGGAGAAAAACCTGTGCGCCACAGGAGCTAGACCCAGGCTATGCTCTTGGCGCATGCTTCCACCCACATGTAGCACCCTTTACCTTTACCTTTGGCTCGGATCCACAGAAAACCGCTAACTGAACCGTGTAATGATCGACTTATAGGACTTTCAAGTTTAGTGGGCAGGCTCGAAGTGCACCACTTAAGTTGAATCCATAAGGCGATGTACATACTTAACACATGATCAATCACACTCGCAATTTGACGTAGTGAATAAAGACAACGCATAGTATCATTCCTGTGTCGTCTCCGACGAGCAGCAACACAACCACTTGGGAAACATGATGGAAAGCTTGACTTTTCCTGATTCTTCCTGAACATTTCTGTAAGTTTCGCAGCGTATTCAAGGAAGTGCACGCACACTCAAACAAATTGTCCCAGGCGAGGGTCGACCTGTATCTTTCACCTGTTGTGCCTTATATGACGTGAGTTCTTACGACGTGATTAACGCCGACGGATGACCTACTACGTTCGCTAGCTTCGCAACCGGAGGATATCCGGTGCTAGTACTGCCACTATGGTCACCATCCACACGGGCTGATGGAAGAGCTACATCGCTCGATGGCTCTGGATTCGCAGGACGACTTCCAGTGTTAGTGCCATGGTTGAGGTCTCCATCTCCACGAGGTCTGGCTTTTGACTTTTTCTTCTTCTTCTGCAAGGAAAGATGAAAGATGAAATCTGTGGGCCCAATGGATAACTTTAAACACCCACTGGTTCCGCAACCTTTCTGACCGTTCGCTAAGAAGATAGTTCACCTCAAGGAGCACTCACTGCTTGACGACGACCTTGGGCCATTGTCGAAAATGCTCTATTCGAGGCATTCATGCTTGGTTGAATGCTGGCAGGGTGACGAGGCTCCGGAGCTGCAGTTTCTCTGACGGCCTTCTTCTACCTTCCTAAAATCCGAACGAATCGACTCGACAGTGATGCATTATCATCACGCCTCTCTAAGCATATTCCTGTGGTTCCCGAATGCACCTCTGGGGCGGAGGTGATTATGTGGACTGCGAGCTGCGATGTGGGGTGGGATGAGACAGGCGGTGGCA
>JBBPLL010000331.1:922-31815 GCA_038089755.1 Leccinellum rugosiceps | reverse complement strand
TCAGATCCTCGTCCCAATCTTTATAACATCCTCCCCGTCCACGCATTCCTCTCCCCAACATCCCTGTCTTCCTTTAGTCCCTCCAATCCTCTCCGATCACCCTCATGTCTTTGGACCATTTCCCCTTGTTTGCCGAACGTCGTTTCCAACCCAGCGAGAGGCCTTCCTACCCGACCCACGATCACCTCATCCCTGCCTCTTCCTCGTGGAACTATCCCTCCAGGGCCTCTCCAGACACAACTACCGCCTTTTCCCATCCGATCCCCTCCTCCTGGAACACTCCCCATTATTCATCCTGGTCCACTCCGTCTGTCTCTTATTCTTCCCCCCCGCCTCCCTCTCCTCCGCCGTACGTCGCCCTAAATTCAGGTTACCGTCACTCAGCGTTTACACTCTTCCATCACACCGATTACCCAGCAGCTTCCTCTCGGCAACTCGTACCCTCAATCCACCCCTCCATTCCTTCCTCTTTATCGCAGACGGCATCCTGCCCCCGCCCAACCCAAAATAGCTTGGCCTCTATCCATCCCAACCCAAAGTATGACTCCCATCCTTGGGGCGATGGGCTCTACACTATCGATGATCCGGAAACCGCATCAAACTCCGAACGGCCTGCCAGCAGTGTGGCCACTTCCCCTTCAGCACGCGCCTCCTCCATCGTCTCTTCTACCAGCATCCCTCCAGTAAAAGTAGAGCCAGAGGACTCCGTCGCCGCCGACTGCTTCGTCATGGAATTCTCTGCTCCTACCCCCGCTGCCCAGGCCAGCAGCTCGCTCGCTCCCCCGACAGAGGTCCCTCTCCGCGCCACCCAAGCCAGCAAGGCGATGCGCAAGATGATGGGGGTCTTTCGTCTCAATCCTTTTTCGATGCACGAAAGCAGTGGTCAGCCCACCGCCACTTGGACCGGCGAAGAAGCTGGTCCACTCGAGGAGGAGCCCCAAATGTTTGAATTCCAGCTCGACTTGCCTGGTTACGAGCGCGCAGCCAGCGACCCCGTCCAACCGCAGCCAATTTCCTTAAACAAGGCCGACGGCGAATTCAACGACTCCGGCAGTTGGGCAGAGTGTAATGAGCCGCCCTTGAATTACTCTGCAACGTCCCACGCTAGTTGGCTCGGAAATGACTCCCCGGCGTCTTACACACTACCTTCCCTGCGACCCTACAGTCCGCCGCATCCTTTACTTCACTCACCCTCGTCGTCTTCTGTCTCCCCTCGAAGAACCCCTTTAGATAATGCTTCGTCAGACGTAAGTTCGCCCTGGAATCTTCGATAATATTTTTCAACCCCATTGATCACTTTGCACAGTACACTTCTCCATACACGCTACCCTTGCCAAGTAGCTGTGCTACTTCCATCGACAACCTTCCACCCATCTCAACGATGGCCCGTCGATGGCCAAGCACGGCAAATCTGCAGCATCCCTTCATGATTTAGACGCAACACTTCTCGGGCCCTTGTTACTCTAGATGGTTGTCAGAAGCAATCTCGCCGCAAAGCCACAATCACTGTATTACCACACCACCGTTTCCTGCCATTTTATATACCTTGTCGCACATTCCGTCCTCCGACGCACTTCTCTGCCGCTTGTCTTGACGTCTTGTTCCAGACTTCTTCTTGGGTACCCTCTCCATCATGGACGACTTCCGATATTGCTTGGTCAACGGGTTGGAACGCATGTAGTTATAGAGCCCATCATACATACTTTACATACGCATTATGTCACGTCTTGCATAGTACCTCGAGCGGTGTTCTCCTGTCCTTCGAGTTCATCAGCTACCCATCGCCGCCGGAAAATGACCGCCGTCCACTCATCAGCCTGTACACACCATCAAGCGGGATTTCATTTCGTACCGCTTCGGACTTGTTTTTCCAGGAGATGCGAACATGATAAGTACTGATCGGTTCGATAATCCCGTTACGTTACACGTTCCACGAAACAAGGAATATGACTCGCCATTCTCCCGGTCAAGCAAGTGAACGAGCGGCTTGCCAAACGGAGCTAAAAAAAAAAGGCGGTCGAAGACAACCATGGCCGGTGCCCCAACTTGAACCCGACTAGATTCGCCCCACGCTCGTCAAGATTGAAAATTTCTACGGCGGCGTTATCATTATGGCATAGAACGTGTGTTCTTCCAAATCACCACGGGGGCGCGCGCGTCGTCGGTACAGCATCATACCCGTTGCAGGAGACGAACGCTGTGGAGAGCCATTGTGTTGGGCTTCCCTGCCAGGTGCTGTCCGTAGCCGACGCCGATCCATGGCTGATATGTTGATGGCCGCTGCAGGGTCGCAGGCCGTATCCATCTTGGTCGCTCGAGGTAAAGAAAAGAAAAGAAAAAGGTACACCGGCCCATCAGTGGTTCGAGACCCTCGGCGAGGTGTGTCAACGCGAAAGATTTCTATTCGTCGAAGGCTGATTGGACATGGATCCGCGTATTCCTCTGTCCCCCACTTTTTTGAACGGCGTGCTGCAATGACGGCGGGCTTGGCGAAAAGTTGACAGGTTCAGTTATCGCCGCCCATCTGATTTGAACGACGTGAGAGGATGCAAGCTGGGTAGGAGACTCGGACGTAGATCATATCAAAGCATCGCAAACAAACCAAACCACTGCATCGCTGCCAATAATATTTCCTACTTTTTTTTCGATCTTTCTTTCAAGAAGCTTGAGGCGCTGGAAAAATGATTACATATTGTCCAAGTCAAGTTGGTACTCAAAAGGACTTCCACCAGTGACTTGAGCGCTCGCAGATGATGTTTATTTCAGTGGCCTGCCTGGTTTTTGAAGGCTCAAGCGAGGTCGCTTGAGACTCGAGAATATTCTTCTTGGAATCTTGGTTATCAAAGACAACTAGCGACCTTCAACTCCCCTTGTTGCGATGGTGGCCCTGATCCCAGCGCCTGCCTGAAAATAGCTCCATATCACCGACGGACGGCGCAACTCAAATGATTCGGTAGCATACGCCGTCAGATTCTGTGCTTATCGACTATGTAAGTGAACGTTGTCACCCCCATATGACGATATCTGCATCAAGGCGGTGTAAATGTGATTGGCCGGAGGATCCGGGAACGTGCCTATGCCAACACCTATGAGTGCTGTCGCCGGCGTTCGGCGGCTCTCGACGGTGACTCGTCCAGCAAGCCAAACCCATGGGATGTCCGAGTCATTCACAATTTTCGTGCGTTTGTGCCACAACGGCTCGAGACACCGTCGACATGGCGTGCAAAGAGCACGCTGGACCCGGCCCCCCAACGTGAATTTACTAGTAGCGGTCAATACAGCGTTGTTGAACGCCAAAACAAAAGGAAATCACCACGAGCCTGAGTCTGCAATCTCATCCCCCATAGAATGGAACTCTGCACGTGAGTCCCCACCCGGCAGGTGCCCCAGTACGCAAATAAATCGACGGAGGAACGCAAGAGCAACTTGAAGAAGACATGCTAGGTGATCGCCGAGGTGAAAGTCAAGGAAGATCTGTCAGCCCGGGGCCGAGGCAAACTCCACCGCCGGAGAACTCATTGACGGAGAAGGCAGTCGCGGCGAACTCGTCTGGAATCCAGGTGGCGTAAGGGTGTTTGAAAAACACGATTTCGGATCGAGTCCTCTGGCAAATCGGTTGCGACGATATGATCAACCTTGTGGTTCTGCTGTCCCGATGTGCACGGTCGCGTGCGGACCGTTAGGACCACGTTGACTCGATGTTTGTCTTCGTGGAGAACGTCGCCGCGAGTGGATTCTATCACACGGATGTGTGCCGTAATAGTGCACACCACTATTAGGATGTACATCATTGGAAGATTGTACAGTTGTTGTGTGCACACGATGTTTTCCGCAGGTAGCTCACTGGCAAGAGCAACATAATTGACAGCTGCATCACCTTTGGTTCTGGACCTTTCCAGATATAAAAATAATATTGAATGAATAGGTCACTGAACAGAGATCAAAAAAGAAAAATCACACTTAGTACTAACAGTGTTACAAGAGTCCATCATGCATGAGTCATTCTTATTCTCATTATATATCATGTTGCCAGTGCTGATCAGCAAAACCACAACTTCGGAGTTGACAGAGCTCTACAAATCAAAGGTGATTTTCTGATGGGTTGCCATTTCTGTTATTGGGAAAACTTTAATATATTAGTAGTGTCAGTGGTGCAAGGTGCCATAATATTTCCTGACTCCTGATAAAAATTTGAAAATATCTACAGCATATTTTCAACTTGACCAATACTATCAGATAATCAGATGATAGTCAGATAATTAGGATAGGCTCCTGATTCTAGCTTTTAGCCAGTCAACACCATTCTGGAAAGTCAAGATCAAGCAAAGGCTTGAGATACTAGTATGTACCTATGCATACCCAACTGCATTTTTATCAAAATAAGAATGCATTATGATTTATAACAGATCCTGCTGGCAACTGAAGCATGAATATTTTACAAGACTCTGTCATGCACATATACAAGAGGCATTGCCAGATACATACCACACATTAAAATATGCAATTTTTCTAATCTACAAACAGCATGGAATAGCCTTGTATATTCTTTCCTGGTCAATAGCTAATCTTACCATGTCACAAATTACAATATGACACAGGTAAATTGTCACAGTAACAAATTACATAAATAAGGCATTTATTCTGCCACATAATGTGATAGTTTGGAAGTATAGTTTATTTAGCCTGTTACATGGTGTGATAGTTTATCTAATATTACCATGTCATGGTATGACACAGTTATTAACCAGGAAAAATCATGCAAGGCTATCCCATGCTGTTTATAGATTAGGAACATTTGTACTAATTGAATTCTGTTACTGGTGTATATATTCTTATGGATAGCATTTGGCAATGCCTCATGTGATAGCCAACTTTGAGCAATGTACCAAGAGAAATATGTTATACAGCAAATGATTACTTAAAAGGTGATGGCTACCCTCAAGTTTCAAATGAGCATGATATGCCAGGCAAAATTCTATAAGCATGATGAAGCCAAGTTTGTAAATTTAGTATTTGTTATCAGGGCAGAACTTCAAGGAATGTGTTTACCTTCATGTTATTCTTGCCAGCTACCCACATCTGAGAGGACAGAATTAACTTTGATGAAACAGGTCTGAATACCCAGTACTATATGATACAGGTACAGCATCATTTACTATGTCAGTGAAGAATAGTAACTCTAACTATAGTGATAAAAGCATACCACCTGAGAAAGAGCTTTGACATAGCAAATAAATGATAAGTGTTCCTGGCTTGAGTAGAGTTGGGCCTGAAATCACAACAGATATATAAATTTCTGAAGAGTTTCAATGTATTCTAGTCATTTATTTGTAAGATACATAGATAAGTTATTCTGATAATTTTATTTCTGATATGTCTATCTATGAAACAAGCTAATAATAAATAAAAACAATAAGCTAGTTGGTCATCAGAACATATATTATTGAAATCATCAAGATATAACCATAATAAATAGCTCACAAGTTGACTAAGATATTTAAACATTGATATATTCTATTAAATAGTTCATTTGAAAAGGGATGTGACAGACTTTGTTCAATCAAGAAAAGACTAGTATGTATAATGTAAGTATTAATAATTGAAAAAAATTATGCTAAATGGAATTGGCTAAGGAATGTCCATCAAAGCATGGCCAGGATGCCTGGCCTGGCACAAGAAAAGGTCAGGTGGGAGGCATGTGGGTCTAGTCTTGACATAGGGGCACAAGAATGGCTGAGATTGATAAGAAATAACTTGCAGCAGGTGCACAGACACTAAAAAAATGAATTGTCTTTCATGCTGGACAGTGTATAGCATGTCGCAAGGTTTGGGCTATTGCTGTGCATCACATGCATTGCCAAACATTAGTTCTGAGTAGTCCCTGGCCTCATGCTAGCAGGAGCCTCAGGCTAGAGAAAATTTAAGAGGCCTGCTGCTCCAGCCAATCAGAGACTATATTTAAGCTGGATTTAACTAAAATTTTCACCTCACTTCACTTTACATGCTTTGCTGCTACTGTATGCCCACTTTACACTCACTTTCAAGTTACTTCACTTTTGTAGCACTTTACTCCATGTCTACTGTGTGTGGAGCCCTGCCAGCACATGCAGTGCACTCAAAAACAAAAACACAAAGGTTTGTATACTTGGGGTAATGATTACATAATTAGTTCACTTAAATTTCTTGAACTAAGTATAATGTGATGCCAAATCAACAGTATCTATGATTATCAAGGATCATCATGACACTCTGGATTTAAGAGTTCAAAATAAATTTCCAGATAAATTGATCCACTTATATAATTTTGGAAAAAATAACCCTTACAAATTCAATACCAAATTTTACAAATATTAGCCTAGAAGATTTTTATGAAGACTTTCTCAAAATATATGCCAATATAAATAAGCAAAAGAAGAAATTAAAGCTATCTGGTGGAGAGTTGAAAGTGATAGAGCAAGCTTCATGAAAAGCATTTACTCTTCTAATCCCAGCATAGGGAACTACTCTGAAGAACTTGAATATAAGCAAATTCCCTTCATGTCTATATTTTTTCATGTTATTATAAAGTGCAACTTTCAATAGATATAGAACACTTTGAAAGAGATGCATAATTTGTATCCTACCTTATGCTACCATTGCTATGCATTTCTGACTGGTTTAGAAATGTACAACAATGTATTTGCACTTTGTCATCTCTCTATATATAATATTTTCCATCATCTATAAATTTGTGTATGTGACATACTAAATACTATTGTTATAGGTTGTTGTATCTTGGTGGTCACCTTTCATTCCATATAAATTCTTCCACAATAAGAATTGGACACCAGGTACTCTAATGGTTAGTATGATTTGTGCAATACTAGCTCTGCATGTTGTTAATGACTTTTGTCAACCCTGTATTGTCAGAAGTGTATGTTACAAGTATATATTGTACTTGACTCTAGTATCCCTTGATAATGTATACACATATTGTCTATCTAGTCTTCTTAAATTATAGAGCATTTCTTTACCTAGAGAATGAACTAGCACAAATTGATATAGTTAACTCTCCAACAATGCAAAAAATATTGTGGGAAATGTTTAGAGAGAACATAGTAGAAAAGATAGAATCAGGAACAAAGAGTGATACAAAGGGCAAAGGAGACAATGCAAATAGTCACAGAAGGTGGATACTGATAATGAAAAACTTATTGATTTCTTTAAACATTACTACATCAAGCAAGTTAAACAACCAGTATATATATTAGGGAATGTAAGAAAGCTAGAAATAATGGATTATTAAGGATTTAAGCTTTTCACATATATTGCATCTATGTTATTTTTCCATACTTTTCTCAAAAGATAATTAATCAACCCTACTATTATGTATATTAAATTATAGCATGACTTCATAAAGTTCCAGAAAATATTTTATTCTCAACAAATAGAATAGAGACAAAGTATTTTCTTAATATAGAGAAATATTAAATATGCTGTAATAAATATATTAATTTTATATCCATAATAGCCAATGCTAGATAGGCATGAGCATGATTAATCTGTAGATATCATAATTCATACACTTTTACCCTTCACAAAGAGTAAGAGTATATCAAGGGTAAAACTCTTTACCAATATTATCAGGGTATATTCCTGAGGGTTTTAAGATTCAAGAATGACTTACAGGATTGTAGTATTGACCTCTACCTCTACCTTCATGATATCCCTGGTATAACCCTTGAGGCTCATCTGGACCTCTACTCTTGGAAGAGATAAAAACAATATAGTCAACATGAATGATCTCTTGTACTGTGGGCCTGTGGGATAAAAGGAATATTAGACCTTTATGGTATAGCAGTATTATACTTTTTTATGCTATATATTCCTTAATACTTACTTGATATTATTTTTAACAAACAGATCAAGTACACCTTATAACTCATTATCTCCATTAGGTTAGAGGAACTTGTAA
This sequence comes from Leccinellum rugosiceps, assembly GCA_038089755.1. NCBI lineage: Eukaryota > Fungi > Basidiomycota > Agaricomycetes > Boletales > Boletaceae > Leccinellum > Leccinellum rugosiceps. The sequence goes on along the minus strand of JBBPLL010000331.1, from coordinate 23,861 downwards.
AAGGAAAAATTGTGCCACACACTTCTGTCACATTTAACAAATAGGCTAATAAATCAATAACCACTAAACATATCTTTTTCACTGGAAGTGAAGAGAATAAACACAATGATATACTGGTACAGTAGGTCAACACACTAATACCTAGCTTGTAGGCATTCTCTTAAGAAGGCATGATCAATTATCTATTGGACTGAGTGAAGTGCTAGTAGCCACTCAATGTGGAAGATATATATTGTGCTCTCTACCAACAAACTTATTTCATTCTATATCATCAGAAACTTTGTCCCAGATAGCAATCTCTCTCATTATAGATGCTAGTGCCTTGTCTCATCTCATCTCACTTGCATTGCTCTTATCTCATCCAGTTTGCATCAGTCATACCATTTGATCATTCCATTGTTATGTTATCCTATTTATCCATCATTGTCTTATTCCATTTAGGGCAGTTACTAGTCATGCTTATCACTGATGCTAACCACCAGTTTTTTATGCATCTCATTCCATTCCACATCTCATTCTTGCTTCCCCATGCCTCCCTGCTCATGGTCTAACACATGGACTGATCTGTTTCCATTCCATTCCACTCTGGACCTTACTGGAATGCTCTCTCTTATTGTCATTGATGCCTGGATAATATTGTCCAGCCTCTGCAAGACTGCATAGACTCCTTGAATGAACACCTCACACACTCTATCAACCACAACAGTATTTTTACACTGTACTACTTTTTTACAAGGTTCTCAAGGTCAAACTCATCATGATCCACATTTGCTGCCTTGCTCATGAGTAGGTGGTGAGTGGGTCCATTGTGAAAAGCAAATTATTGTGTGATTTTACTACTGATTACAGCAATTTTGTGACAGTAACAGGGGTAGTGGTCCTCTTTGAGAATCTCAGGGTTAGTGTTCTAGACTTTAGCTATACCCCCTCTTGAATCAAATGTTATTAAATGCAACTTGAATATTCAGCTCAATGAGAATAAGAAATACATGGAGTAGGAAGCTGAATTGAAACTGAAAAGTATATGCCTTATTTGTAGAGATAGTGAAAGTAAGATCCCTTAGCCTGAGAGTGTCATTTGTTTTTCTGTTTTACATATTGTACTCTGATGCTCTGTAGTCTATCACTGGGTTGTTGTCACTTGTTGAATACAGTCTACAGATGAAGAAAAGTCAGTTGTTATGGTAAGAACAAATTTTTAGATTAGTTCATGTTTGCCAGTGGTCAAGGTAGAATACTGAGCAGGATTTATTCATACAATTGTAAAAATACATATTTGCTGTGAGTCTCAATTCAAGCACTACAACTCTGCTTGTCTTCATAAGACATATTTGGACAGAAGTACTATCTCTCTGTGACTCATGGATTTCCAGACATTTCAGCCTGAGGAAACATCAGCATTGGGTGCCAGTGTTAGCCTATCACTGCCTAAAATGGTTGTCACAAAATGCACTTGATGGTTACAATTTCGAGACTAGCAAAAAAGTGGGAACAGTGGGTTCAAATGTTAACTATTACTTGCAGGGACTGGCCCATCAACCATTCAGACAGTGAAAAATTTCCCCACATCTTAACTCACGCTGAGGCTTGTATTTGGTCCATGGAAGCGGAAGATCCGTGCAGCCGAGGAACGGCATCACACCATTGTGCCTTCTCACAGCCGGCCCTGGGGTGGGTTTTGAAGTCCGAAACTGCCTCCGGACTTGCAAAGCGATCGCGCGCACACGCTTGCACTGACTCTGAAGCCAATGTGAGGTGCATGACGACCCGTTGTGAGCACTCGAGAAGCCGCGGCGACGCATGTTGTCTGCGGTGTATTCGAGGAGGTCAACTGTTGGGTCACGGGACTCACGGACCGGCTGCCAAGCATTGTTACTAAAAAGGCAAGTTCACCCACGCGCAATGCCCACGCGACTGCCACGAGAGCCGAGAAGTGTCAAGCAACCACGCGAGCGTCGAGATCATCCACGTCCAAACAGACCGAGTCGACTCAATACCTTCCCCCTCCCTGTATCTCCTCCCTTCCCGCACACCTCCCCTCTCCACCTGTTTTCCTACCAGGAGATCCATTTTGATGCTCAATGCAGAGGAGTGTGCCCACAGTAGACGAAGGAGCGTCGACGTGGGAGGTTTAGCGCTCGCACTGGAGAACCAGGGTTTGGGACATGGTTGGGGCAGTTGGGACCAAGTACAGCAAGGAGAGACTCGGTGCGTTCGTTTTTTTATCAGCAAGACCCCCATCTTCATCCACCGTACCAGCTATGCCGAGTTGCTCTACGAAATGTACATGCATACTCAGTCGACCGTCACTCATTGTGATACCGATCCGTACGCATGCCTCTGTCGCTCGCTTTCTTTATCTTCGCTTAGTTTCATCTTCCAGCTCTCCGATTGAGATCCCTCCAGAAACCCGCACACGCCTAATTCGTGGCCTTGATAGCTGGCACTTTGAACCTCACAAACTACCCGACGAGGAGGTCCTGTTCTGCGCGCAGATTCTGTTTGAGAGTTTGTTTCAGATCGAAAACATGCAATGTGACACGGGGGTTTCTCTGAGTCCGTCTCCATGTGCTTCGTTACGTTTCAGGCGCCACCTCATGCGTTACTGACACAGATGACATATCAATCTTCTTAAAGCACCTACGACGTTTATACTGCGGACAGAATTCTTATCACAATTTTCAACACGCCTTGGACGTCTTGCAGGCATGCCAGGCATTCCTGTGCGCTGCTGGCGTCGTTCCTCCAGCTTCCCTCCTCTCCTGCGATGCCCTTCCGTGGCAACCGGATAAGGAGCAGGACCGGTTGGTGTCCAGCCTCGAAAACATGGATCTCTTTGCACTGTTTATTGCTGCTATCGGTCATGATGTCGGTCACCCGGGTTTTACTAACATGTTCATGGTCAGTCCACCGCGTCACCCAAACTCTGACCCTTCGTTGACCCGCTACCAGAAAAATGCAGACGCACCTCTATCTGCTGTTTTTGACGGAAAATCAGCTCTGGAACATATGCACTACGCCATCCTTATCCAAGTGATGCGGCACCATGGTCTCGGCAGTCTGCTCGATCGACCAAACGGAGGACAAGTCTTCCGGAAAACCCTTGCCGGCATCGTCCTCGCGACCGATATGAGCGTTCACTTTGAATTCATGAAGAATTTCGGGTGCCTCGTAGCTGGCAAGGACTACTCTCTGAGCCACCGCAAACTGTTATTGTGTCAGGCACTCATCAAGTGTGCGGATATCAGCAATCCCGTAGGTTCCCGCGACGTCCTCGGGCAATTGTTCCACTTATTTGTGTTTCAGAGTCGACCACCGGGAGTATCGCACTATTGGGCGAATGCATTGATGGAAGAATGGAATAACCAAGCGTCTCTGGAGAGGCTATGGCAGCTGCCGCCCTCAGTACAGCCTTCGGAGACTCCTATGGCTCAAGTCCGAGGGCAGATCTTCTTCATTAGCACGTTCGCAAAGCCCCTCCTGGATATTACGGCGAAAGGGATCCCAGGTGAGAAACAACACCACTTCATTCGATTATTTTGATGTTGACCGTATGCTCAGAGATGCAACGGTTCGCTGATCAATGTACCTCGAATCTCGCTATGTGGGAGGCTCGCCTTGAGTTGACGTCCACAAACGAAGGGCCTCCATCTCCCGAGAGGGCAGCACCTGCCCGATCGCCCGAAGACTTTCTGACATCTTTCCCCCTCACACTTCCCACATTTGTCCTGAGTTATCAGGACGACCACCAGCCCACCGGAAAGTGGCATACCTATTCGCCCTCCTCGCCCTCACCCTCTTCATCTTCGTCGTCTGAGGCAATACCCGACAATCTCCTCGGAGACCAACTATCTCCACCTGCATCACCCTCGCCATCTGTTGGTTCGGCATCGTTCGTCCTAGCTTCCCGGTCCTCATCATCGAGCCTTCGCACGAACTCCTCTACTAGTGGAGCCGCCGCGGCGATGCGTGCCGCCTATGAGGCTGGGGTCCGCAAGAAGCGGAGTTTCTACAATAGGTATTCGTGGAGTGCGGACCTGAGCCCGGTATCTTCAATGGCGAACCTGCATGCGGCCCTTCCCAAGGCAATCATGGCCAATACCATGCCTGTCGATGCGCCGAGTTCACCTTGCGTCGCCGTCGCCGTCGCTGGTTCACTCGAGGAAAGGGCCTCTTCTCGCATGGTCGGCTCGGTTCAATGACAATGATATCACGACCTCTGTATGTACGCATTGGGCGCCGTCGGACGTTGGGAATGATTGATTTTAACTTGGCCTCGGTCTATGATCGGGATTCGGAAGAATGTCGAGGCCAGTTCTTTCTTTTTTTTTTCCTTTCGTTTTTTGAGATTCTAAGTTAACCCAACGTAACCCTTCCTTTCATCGTGTGCGGCATCGAGACCATTCGGCTTCTCCTCTGTTGTTTTGCATAGCAATTTTGATATTTCCTTGATCCAGCACTCTAATGTATCATTGTCAATGCTTTAATGATAAAGTATTATCAGTATGACGGTCGCTTTTCGACCCATGTGTGTAGTTTGAAACAGGAACATGGCATCCAGTAATGGTACAAGATTGGCGAATGCGAGTGAGTGAGACGCAATTTGGTGATCAAGCAAATTTCCTCTCGATCTTCTCCAAAAACTCAAGGAGTGCCGCGATCACTTGTTCCGGCGCCTCCTGTTGTACCCAATGACCCGCACCCTCAATCAACACAACATCATCCTTCTGCATCCCAAAGAGATATTTCATCTTGTCCACAGCTCCAGGCACTTGATACACTCCCCAATCGCGTGCACCCGAGATGAAAGCCGCACGAACGCAAGGCTTCCGCTCTGCGAGTGCGATAAGCTCATCCACCCGTTCGGCTGGCGGTGGAGAGAGTGCAGATCGGTAATAATTCAGTCCGCCCTGGAAACCAGTGCGGGCGAACTCTGATGCATACACCCTGCCGGCCTTGGCATCTTCCAGGGGCCAGGTAAAACGAGGATGCTGGCCGGTATGCCGCTCGATGATCTGCCGCATGTTCTCGTGTGCTGGCATGACGTAGTATTCTGGTAGTATAGCCAGATCACGGGCGATCGCGTCAATCGTCGGAGATGGGTTGGATGCGGAGGGGAGTGGACGTGGCGTGTTGCCCTCCCACGCACCGCTCTTTATGTGATAGTAGCCGCCAAGAAAATGGTAGAGATCTTCTTGACAATCTCCGAGCATGTCTGTGTTGGCATCGTGTGTGGAGAAGTAAGCGGTATAGTGCTTCCGGGGTGGGGTGAGAGCCGCGAGGGACATGCGAACGGCCTGCGCGAGCGTTGGCAGGGGCCGGTCCTTCGCACTTGGGGTATTGGCTAAGTCGCTGGGATTGAGGGAATGGGGAGGTTGTGGCCGTTCTATCCCAGTAAAAGGAATGCTCATGAAGACGACGGAGCGGAAGATCTCTGGGTGAGCAATGACGCAGTGGCCAGCGACCAGGGATCCGAAATCGTGGCCCACGAGCATAGCAACGGACTCATGTCCGAGGGACTTGATGAGGGAACAAACATCATTAACGATATTGAGGAGATGGAACGGTTCGATTGGGTCGTCGTACTGTATCTGTTTGGGCGTTCCGTCGTGCTGTGTGACGGTGTGACCGTACCCACGCAGATCCGGTGCAACGACATGACAGCCTCCACGGGCTGCCGTGAGTGGGCCAAGGACCTTGCGCCATGAAAATGCAAGTTCTGGAAAGCCGTGCAACAGGAGGATCAACGGAAGCGAGACTGGGTCGCTTGTGGCATCCGGGAACGCCTCGATGAAGTGGGCTCGTAAACCATCTCGATCGTCAAGGGTTGCGATGCGTGAGCGCATTGTGCATTTCGGATGAACCGGAATGAAGTCCTGGTAATGATGTAGATCCATGAGAGCACTTGGTGGGAGGTACACTGGTTAACCTGCCACCAGAGTCGAGGCTGCGCAGTGTGGGGCTCAGGATCCGGAAACGGCCTGGCGCGAGTCCCTTGTTTGGAAAGCACCCGGTTGCTCGAATGTGGTTACGTGAAACGAATGCCTTGTTAACGTTAAATAAAAGCGTGTGCATATCTAACCGTCTCCTGGACACATGATTTAAGCGTAGAAGCGGCAGAAAATAGACCGAGTACGTACAGGAACAGGCAGGCCAATCGCTAGTTGGCTGCGGCCATGGGTTCTGGACTGTGGATCCTTCCTGGGCATGAGAACATCGATGTTGGACTGACGGCGCCGACTAGAGCGCCGGGATGAGCAGAGACAGACCTGCCGGAAAGCTGTACCGGAGAACGTCAAACTTGATGGATTTATATCCCTCTAATCAGTAGGTCGGGATATATCTGGGTCGACAACGTGTAACGAGGCTGCGCTGACGGCGTGACGTCTGGCATTGAGTGTGCGCGAGATATGATGGAACGAGGCACTCAACGTTGTGTAAAAGAAGGGGTGGATGCACTGTAACGGGGATTCTAGCCCAGCGCCCAAGCGAGACGGGGAGAAGATCCCCCGTCCGGAGCTATGCAAGGCAATGCGGCCCACTTGAATTCCAAGGTGCCCAGGCGACGAGGGCCAACCGATCAGCTAGGCAATCAAATTTGCCACTTCAGGAAAGCCACACATCACTGGCGCACGTTTGGAGTTATTTGGCCCTCGACCCAGGACAGACTACTTAAACTCTCTTCTTGTCCTTCTCCCATCTTCATCCCCTCCGTCGACGACTCCTTATACGCCCTTATCTCAAAGTACGTGTTCCCCCCCATTCCGGCAGTTTCGTTTCACGCCCGCTAATTCCCCCTTGTCTCCGCTAGACCCCCGTTGCAATGTGTGGAATCTTTGGTTACTGCAACTTCTTGAAGGACAAGGTACGCTTTCATCCACTCTATATGCGCACTACGTGCACCTCCGTCGTATGTCTACGCATATATGCGCGTCGCGACGTATCCTCGCAGCACGCTATTGTTACGCGCCGCAGTTGCTTTATTTGGTAGTCATTTCGGTACTAATAGAAACGTTCGTAGGACCGCAAGGAAATCCTCGAGATTCTTTGCAATGGACTTGCTCGTCAAGAGTATCGTGGTTATGATTCGGCCGGTCTCGGCATTGACGGTGACAAACCAGGCCAGATCATATATTTCAAGGAAGTCGGCAAGGTCGCTGGCTTGCGCAAGCGTATCGCCGAGTCAAACATCGATACCTCGAAAGTCTCCACGTCGCAGGTCTCCATTGCCCACACCCGTTGGGCCACCCACGGACCTCCTTCGACAATCAACTGTCACCCCATTCGCGCCGGTACTAGCGACGAATTCATTGTCGTCCACAACGGTATTGTTACCAACGCTGCTGCCCTCAGGCAGGTTCTGCAGAGACGCGGGTACAAGTTCGGGTCGGACACCGATACCGAAGCTGTCGCTATCCTCACGAAATACGTCTGGGACTCGCAGCCCGACAAGCGCATCACGTTCATTGCATTGATCAAGACTGTCCTGAAGGAGCTGGAGGGTTCCTTTGCCTTTGTCTTCAAGTCCGTCCACTTCCCCAATGAGATTGTCACCGCTCGTCGTGGTTCTCCCCTGCTTATCGGTGTCAAAACCGATAAGAAACTCAAAGTAGACTTTGTCGATGTCGAATTTGCTGGTGCGGACGCCGATACCAAGGCTGTCGACAGTCGTGAGCGTAGTTGTTGATCTTACCATCGTCATGAATGCTCACCCACACGTAGTTCAACCTCCTACGTCCCCCACGTCTCGTCTGGCACCGCCTACTGTGGGCCCCAAGATCTCTCGCAGACAATCTCGGAACTTCATTTCCGAGGATGGGACTCCTCAACCCATCGAGTTCTTCATTGCTTCGGATGCGTCTGCCATTGTCGAGCACACTAAGCGCGTTCTTTACCTCGAAGACGATGACATTGCACGCATTGCTGATGGTCAACTCCATATCCACCGCCTCCGCCGCAACGAGGGCCAACCCGATACCCCTGCGACACGTAGCATCGAGACTCTAGAGATTGAAATTGCTGCGATCATGAAGGGCAAGTTTGATCACTTCATGCAGAAGGAGATTTACGAACAGCCGGAGTCTGTCGTGAACACCATGCGTGGACGTGTCAACTTTGACGATTTCAAAGTCATGCTCGGTGGCCTTCGATCTTACCTCCACATTATCCGTCGTGGCCGTCGCATCGTGTTCTGTGCTTGTGGTACAAGTTATCACTCTGCTCTGGCGACACGTGCCATCTTCGAGGAATTGACGGAAATTCCTGTCAGCGTCGAACTTGCCTCTGACTTCTTGGATCGTAAAACACCAATCTTCCGTGATGACGTCTGTATCTTCGTCAGCCAAAGTGGCGAGACAGCCGACAGCATTCTTGCTTTGAGGTACTGTCTTGAGCGCGGGGCCCTCTGTGTGGGTGTTGTCAACACTGTCGGTTCTACCATCTCTCGCGAAACGCATTGTGGCATCCACATCAACGCAGGTCCTGAAGTCGGTGTCGCATCGACGAAGGTACGATACGGGCTTGTCATCTTATTTGGCCACCTCTCACTCTTCGCAGGCTTATACTTCCCAATACATCGCATTGATGCTCATGGCATTGCAACTATCTGAAGACCGGATTTCTTTTACTCCCCGTCGTAATGCTATTATCGAAGGTCTCCGAGCCCTTCCAGGTCAAATTAAGACGGTGCTTGCCCTTGACAATAGTCTTCGAGAACTTGCAACCGGAGTTCTCGCCAACTCCAGGAGTCTGTTGTTGATGGGTAGAGGTTACCAGTAAGTCCATAGTCGTTCCATCCTGATGGGTCATACTCAGATCAATCGTAGACACGCCACATGTTTGGAGGGAGCCCTCAAAATCAAGGAAATCAGTTACATGCACTCGGAGGGTATCCTCGCTGGTGAACTGAAGCACGGACCCCTCGCCCTGATCGACGAAAACATGCCTGTGATTATCATCATGACACAGGATTCATTATATCCCAAGGTTCAGTCAGCCTTTTCACAAATCACCGCTCGCAAAGCCCATCCCATCGTCGTATGTAACGAGGGCGATGATGGAATCAAACAGGGTGTGAAAACTATCCGCGTGCCCAAGACCGTGGACGTTCTGCAAGGGCTCTTGAACATCATTCCTTTGCAACTTCTCAGTTACCACTTGGCTATCAAGAATGGATTCGATGTCGACTTCCCGAGGAATTTGTGAGTACAAGCAAATATTGTTTTATTGATTATTTCCTGATTTTCGTCCTCAGGGCCAAGTCTGTAACTACCGAGTAAACTCGAGGTAGATACCACTTTTACGCATAGCACCGACCATACTATGAACTTTTACGTTCGCTACACGGACACGTTTTTGGTAGTCGATATGGACATTTTGCATTGGATGAACGGTTTCTCCACTCGAAAAGAAAAATACATTGCCTCCCTTCTCGCTGATCATGTATTTTACGTACCTGGCTTTTGTATTGTCTCGTGCTAGGTCATGAATTACTGTATACCAGGTCCCCATTCACCGTGTGTCACAATCGGAATGTAGTTACCCAGTTCTTTGGCCTCTTGTTGCTGGAGGATGTAAAAGCACCACAAAGAAGTACCCTTGATACGTCCAACGGCGCATAAATTATCCCAATGCGAACCCTGGTCTACTTTTCTCAACACCTGACAGCACGAGCGGGGAATCGCACTACTGGAAGATGTGAAAGCCTGCATAGAGAGGCTAGCAAGGAAGCACTGCGGGCGGGAACGAGATCATATTGGGTCCATGCGAGAACATCGCTCTTGTTTACAGGTGTCGTCGGCGAAGCGGAGGGCCCGCGGACAACAAACGGGGATCAGATGAGTCTGACTAAAAAAAACGTTGCGGCCAACCTCCGTGGAAAGAACCCGAAGACGTTCATGGGACTGAATATACTAGAACCGACTCGGAGTTGGTAGGTGCGGCGTTCGACTAACGATGGTTACCTGCAGAAGTGGATATGCCAATACAAGGAAACGTGATAGTTCTTGTTCGCGTTGCAGTACTAATCATTTGGTGAATGATGTGCATCAAAAACAGAAAGGAGAAGTACGTATATCCATGCGTCATAAGAGAAACCACCTACGTTATCTCCTTTCCCGTATCCCCCCAGTTGCCTCATTCTCCTTCGTCCTCTCTCTTGCTGCCTGGTCTCTCAAGAGTTCACCCTCCCGCCTCCACTCTCTCCTCTCGAATGCATCATACTCCTCCTTTGTGTCTATCCATCGTTCTTGGACATCCCTCACGCTCCCTGCCATCGCCCCTGCTGCAGCCGTAAATAACGGGTACAAATTTGGTCGGGCGGAAGCAGGTGCAGAACTTGAATCGATAGTGCCTTCGGGTGCAGGAGCATCTTTCGGAGGGACGAAAATGTAACCAGTCGCCCGGTCGATGACACGGGATAGATGCAACATCGAGTTCTTGTCCTTCATGTTTATGAACAAGCAGGTCTTGTCATAGAAAAGATGCGCGACGAAAGGCTCACCTCGACGGCGAGGGTTTCAAACCCGACAAGGCTGTAATCTTCGATCATAGATATCAGCGCCATGTTCAGCGCCGTAAAACGTGGCGAGGTCGTATTCAAGGCGTTCTCTAGATAAGATAGATCTTGTACCTCGGTATAGAAATCGAGATTAAAGTCTGAGTGCTTGTCAGCGCGTCCATGGCGACGCACTCGGGAACCACGTACCGAGATCGCCATACTGAGAGAGAATGTCAATTTTAGAGAGTACGTTGATATGAGGCAACTCGAGCTGGAGCATGGTGCGAAGGGAGAGGAGGAGGACAGACACGTACTTGGCGGGGTCGGTGACGTAGTGGGCATCACATAAGTGAATGGCTGCCAGCTGACGACGGATCGCAGCTCGCAAAGCAGTGTTCCCGCAGAAAGACGAGATCACGCACCCTAAACCCGACCTTGGATAATTTCTGGATGATGTGCTTCAGAGACGGGTGGATTGTTCCCAGCTCGACTTGACCAGGGATATCGAACAGGACGTAGGCGTCTGGCCCCAATTCGTTCAATCTCGCTTCCAGCCAGTCAATATTTGCTTCGAGGTATTCCATGCAGTACAGCATGCCGCCATTGGGGCCCAGTCCATGGGCGTCCATCACGTCTTGGAGGGTGATGAGCGCTGCGATGTCGATGGCACACGGATATGGGATGTTATCGTTGGCAGGATCTAGGTTGACAATGGAAATGGGACGTCCGACGGCGGTGAAGAGCTGATACTTTCCATAGCAATAGGTCGATTTCCCGCTTCCCGGTGCGCCGCAGACGATCTCGCCGAATGGCATGGCTGTGGACTGGGTCAGAGTGATGCTTTCCTTTTTCACACATTCCAAACAGATTTCCGGTCATACATGGAGTCCAATCCAATTGTTCCCCGGTGCCCCTTCGTAGAAAAACAAGTCCATGTCTACCTGCAACATGTTTCAGGAGAACCCAATGTAAATACAGCTTGGTGTACCAACGTAACCGGCTAGTATGCGGAGTATGAAATCCGGGTGAAAGATTTGAAGTCCGCTGCCACTTTTTACCTCGAGCGTACACTTTTATTTCTTCTGTTCTATCTTTACTTGTTGGAAGAGAACAATGGCTCCCCCCAAGGCTAACAGACAGAGAAATCCCTATGCTGTAATGACCCTCCCTTTCAAACCCACGACAGCGTATTCATAGCGCGTTTCATAGCGACCTCGAGGCTCAGATGGTGCTTGGCTTCACGACCGTGCACCCCTGTCCTCCGCAAAGGCGAACAACGCGAGTACTCCAGCAACAGCTTTCAATAATGCACTGAATACGAAGCTCGTCGTATCCAATCTTCATTATGAAATCACGCCTAAAGACTTGGTGGTGAGCCACTCGTTGGTATTCTTTTTTTCCATAGCTGACATACTTGTAAGTCCATCTTTGGACAGATAGGCACGCTCGTTCGCGAGCCATTGATCAGGGTACGATGGTTCCGAATTCGAATGCATACAGTCACGTCGCCCCATCCGGTCCCTGCTGTCGTGGTCCCGTTGCTGTGGACAAAGTTGGGGTTTCGATGACCGCTTTCGCTTCTGGCTCTTGACTAGGGATGAACTCCAAACTGAACCTGAGAAACCACCTTTTGCTTTTAAAGTACGATCGCAGCGGTCGCTCCTCAGGTATTGCCATCATCACGTACGAAAAACATGCGGAGGCGACCCGTGCCAAGAATGAATTTGAAGGAAAACTCGCAAAAGGTTTATGCGTGGTCTTGGTGTTACCTCTTGGTGTATCGTTTTGACTTTGATCCTCAGGACAGCCGTTGGAAATTGCCTTCGACACTGTTCCACCCCGACATCCACGGTCTTCAAGCATGCCGGGCGTGTCGACTGCTTCGTTGTTGAACAGAATTGAGCGACCGTCGCTTGCCGAGCGCTTGGGAAAGGGCGAAGACTCAAAACGGTCCACGACGTATGTCTTTTTTGTTGACGGCCGTAACGCATCGTCATGCTATTTGCATGTAGCACGGGAGGACCTGTCCGAGCAAGACCTCCCCGATCTTCAAGAGGCGGTATGGCACCAAGGTCAATGGCTGGTCGACCGAGCCGCCCGAAAGTTAAATCTGCAGAGGAACTGGACCGAGAGTTGGATGTCTTTATGGCGGATGACGGCAAAGACGTGCCTGCAGACTTAGAGCCGGCCAAGGTCCCGGAACCCGTTGCGGCGCCGCAGGATGTGGAAATGGCGTGAATGTTTCCGCTTTGAGAGGTCCGAGATATCATACATGTTATTTATGTAGTTTATGGCATGGGTATCCTTCGAGGCGCGCGATGTGATGTCTTTCTATGCAGCGTAGTGACATTTTCTGACTCTGAATATCTCGGTTGTTCATTGACCACAACATGCATCGATGCTTGAAGATCGTCGAGGTACAACGTGCCATCTTCCGCGAGGTCCACGTCCAATTCAGAGGCTCGGCTACACTAGCCAGAGTGGCGCGCACTTGCCGAGCTTTCAATAGCGCAGCCCTCGATGCGTTGTGGGAGATGTTGGATTCTTTCGTGTACCTCATCCAATGTCTTCCTCGGGATCTGTGGAAAATTGAATCCGACAGAAAGATGGTATGTCCTCACGTTCTCCAGCGGCTATTCGGACTGATCCGGTCAGATATTCCAACGCCCCATGTCGCTAAGGGACTGGGAAATCTTCTTCAAATATTCCGCTCGTGTACGGACTTTGTTTCAGTCCGTCGGACCCGAAGTCCTGACAAAGTGCTCGAGTCTGAGCGACGATGTCATCTTCGCACTCTCCAATCCCCCAACCTACGGCCCTCTCCTCCCGTACTTGAAGGGGCTCTTTTGGGACAAACCGAACAGAAAGCACGCATCGCTCCTGCGTTTGCTGCTGACTCCTTCTCTCGTCACTCTCTCGCTTTCTTTTTGTTCACTGCGCTTCCCCGAGGTATCGATCCTGACTTGCATCGGTACTGTGTGTCCGTCGTTGAAGAGCCTCTGCATTGTCTCGCACAAACCATTCAACAACGTCCTTGATGCCAAGGGCGAGAAGATCCTATCTGAGGCACTCCTGTATCTTAGTTCATTGGAAACACTCGCATGTCCCGCGCTCGACGAAGCTGCGATTGTCCACCTCTCCCGCCTTCCTCGCTTGGTCGATCTCTCGATGGAGCTACAGCTTGATTTCCAGCTGGAAAAAGTGAAACCCCTTTTGGCACCGCCTGCGTTTGCGTCCCTACTGTCGTTGACGCTGCATGCCAGCGCGCTCTCGACTCTGACGTCGCTCCTAGAACACATGCGCTTCAAGCCGCGCAGCATATCGTTTGTCGTGGCCAGCACACCGACCCCAGATGCGCTCCGTCTATTCTTCCTTGCACTCACAAGTGCCTGCGACCCCGAGCAGCTCTGTCGCATCTCGTTGACCACATCCAGTGAGCGGCAACGTGCTGCCATACCTCAACAGGTCTCCCTGTCGACGTTCCAGTCCCTCCTCGCGCTGCCCAACATAGAAGCGTTTGAGTTCGACGCCCCGTGCAACGTTGCCCTCGACGACGACGCGATGACGACCCTGACGAAACACTGGCCAAAGCTGACTGTGCTCTCGTTCAACGCGAAATCAGGCTGGGGCATCACATCGCGCGTGACTCCCCGGGGGCTTGTCACGTTGGTCTCTGGCTGCGACCAGCTCTGCGAGTTTGCGCTAGCCGTCGACTTCTCCGATGTCGATGGGCCGCACGTCGAGATCCCTGAGTCTCGCCCGGGAAACGGGGTTGCCAACGTCAATTGTCTTACTGCGAATTTCGTGACGTCGACCATCGTCTCTCCGATCACGGTTGCTGCGTTTCTGAGCGACGTATGTCCCGAGTTGGAGGCGGTGAGGTCGTCGTGGAATCATAATACGCTCGGTACGGATCCCGAGATGGATCTAGATCCGGACGAGATGGACGTGTACAGGGAGAGGTGGGAGGAGGTGGAGAGTTTGCTGCCTGCGTTCAGCGCGGTGAGGAGGCAGTGTATGGAGTGGGCGCACAGGAAGGCAAGGGAGGAGCTTGACGCGTCTATGTGCTGAGGGGGTGGTAAGTGACGGACGACGGTCATAGCAGGAGCTTTGCAATGGGTGTTTCAAGACGGAGCGGACCCAGGGACATGAAGAACATTACCGGACCCGTTGACGGATGGACGTTTTCTTTCGTGGGCAGTGGTGTTCTGGCCACTAGGGCCCTCATCGTGCAACTCAGCACACTTTATTCCAGCGAGCGTTGGCGAGCTTGCATTTACAGCAGAGAAAGCAATGCATTGAACATGAAGCAGGTACGATAATGTTGAATTTGTTGATCGCCTATTTTGTTACATCACAAGGCGTTAATAAAACGAGGTGAACTATGAATATCGATTCCAACTCCCGGATCTGAACGAACCGTCGCAGATTGTCGGACAATAGCGCCAAAGAAAGAGCGACTGAAACCATGTGTCTGAGAAGCGTTGTCAACCGGGACGTCGGTAGCAAAGGGCCGCCTAGGCCGACCAACAATATCTTGCTGTGCCGAATGGCCGTTGATTTCTCAAACGCTAAATGGATCGCCAGGTGCGCAAGCTCGTGATACTACTCGGGACGGCTTGGAGGTACGTACGTTAATGGGCCTATCGGCTTTTTTATCAAAGTCACACAAGGCCACACGAAACACATAAAAAAGAAGAGACCGAGAAACAGGCCGATAGCGGCGTGGGATGGTGGCTGGATGGCCCGCACCGTCCTGTAAATGGAGAATGCCATGAGACGGCCCATGCCTAGCGTTGACTTCATCATGTAGCGTGACATTCAAAGGTCGATCATGATCGGTTGCAAGGATCTCCGAGTCATGCATAAGTCAACTCCATCGGGGTTGACTCCCGCGACGCTGAACCTCCGTCTGGCTATTAATTCCCAGTCTCACCGGAAATAAACCAGATGGGCTTCTTCTGCCACATTCGTCTCCGAGCCATATAAATCCCTGATTTGTTTCAAACTTATCTTTCCCCTTTTTAGTCCCGTTCCGCCCTTGTACTTTCGACAGGTCCCCTTGCTGTACAATCCATGTCCAACGAACCAGTGTATACTCCCGTCCACGAAATACCTCAGGTCTTTCCTTCCTCCCGTTTGCAGCCGATCCCCACTCAATCACCACCACGTAGATCCATACCACCCTGCGTAACAGTTTCAGAACTGGAAAGCTCAAATCCATCGCTGCCCGCAAGACGCAAATACTTCAACTGGCTTATCTCCTCAAGGACAGCTATGATCGTTTCAAACAATCGTTTTCACAAGACCTCGGCCGGCCGCCACTTGAGGCTTCCTTGTGCGTTACTTCCAAGCCGTCTTCACAACTCCGCGCTGACGGCCCTGTCGCCGGTCAATGCAGTCTTGAGCTCGACTTGACCATCAACGACTGCAAGATAGCCTACGACCGCGTCGAAAAGTGGGCACGCACAGAAAAGGCGTCTTTTAACGTGAACTTTGCCGCCTTCCGTCCAGTCATCCGAAAAGAACCCAAGGGGGTCGTTCTCTCCATCAGCCCGTTCAATTATCCGATATGGTTGTCCCTCGGCCCCATGGTTTGTTCTTTCACCTTTCCCTTTGTTCGTCTGACAGCGTCCGTGTCGCATTAGATTGGCGCTATTGCGGCAGGCAACTGTTTCGTGCTCAAGCCGTCCGAGCTAGCCCCAGCCACCAGCGGTCTTATTGCTGAACTCGTTCCCAAATACATGGATCCCAACGTCGTGCAGGTCGTCATGGGAGGCGTCACCGAGACAACCAAAGTATTTTTTTACTTCTGGAGATTCAGTCATGATGTGATCCGCTGACTTGATGACTCACAGCTTTTAGAACTGCCCTGGGATCACAGTGCGTATCTCTGTCTTGACGTCGGAATTGGCGTGTGAACACAGTGTTTGACAGTTTTGTACACTGGGAACGGGCGGGTGGCTAGGATCGTGTGTGCTGCAGCTGCCCAGACACTGTCGCCCGTCAGTCTCGAGGCGAGTCTGGGTATATGTGCGTACCAGAGTATATTGTGATTGTCCGTCAGCTCGGGGGCAAGTCCCCTGTCGTCATTGACCCCAGGTGCGATCTCAAAACGGCGGCGAAACGAATCATGTGGGGCAAATGCGTCAACGCAGGACAGACCTGCGTTGCGCCAGACTATGTTCTTGTGCAGGAAGACGCTCAGGACGCAGTCGTCCAGGCACTCAAAGAAGCGTTCGTTCTCACTGGTTGTCTTCCCGCAGCGTCCATGTCCGACAGACCCTCTTTCTCTCTAGGCATGACGAGTTTTACCCGAATGGCGCACTTGCGTCGCCTGATCTCAGCCATATTATCAACAAGGGTCACTTCGATCGGATCAAATGCCTCCTTGACAAGACGTCTGGAAATATCGCGTTTGGCGGGCAAACGGACGAGTCCAGGTTGTTCATCGCACCCACGGTCATCAAGAGTGTGAAGGGCGACGACTCGCTGATGAGCGAGTAGGTCAACGGTTAGAGAAAGCGGCAAAATACTAACTGGATGGGACAGAGAATTGTTTGGTCCACTGCTTCCGATAGTACCCGTCGAGAACGTTGATGCAGCCATTGAATTGATCAACAGCAGGTATGTTTTGCTAAGATGCCCATGACGGCTGTTGTAATCACATGTGCAGAGACCATCCACTCGCGCTGTACGTCTTCTCGCAAGATACAAACTTCAAGAACAAAGGTAAATAACCAGTCGGATCCGACGCATCGTGAGACTCGGATTGACTGTAGTCATCTTAGTTTTCGATAATACGCAGAGCGGATCAGCCATCGCTAATGATACGCTAGTTCACTGCGGAGGTAGGTGGTATTTTTTTCAAATATTATTTTTTTTCTAACAGACTGGTTTCACAGCCGACGGCCTCCCATTCGGCGGTATTGGGCTTAGTGGATGTGAGCCTTCTTCCTTATTGCTGTACTGAAGAGACTCAAACATGAATTCGGCTCAGCTGGTTATCACGGACGCAAGTTTAGTTTTGATTTGTTCACTCATCAGAGAGCCTCACTCGACTCCCCTTCCTGGTGCGCGTGAACGACACATGATGTTTGCTAGGCTGACATGATGATCATGAATATTCAGGGCTGACTTTGCGCTAGGGTCAAGGTATCCCCCTTATAGCGTAAGCCCGTTGTGCCGATCAATGAGCCAGCGTCTTTCTAATCATTTTCTCGCGTAGGTGAAGAAAGAGTCCTGGTTAAGGAATATGTTGGGCACGCGACTCCCGCCCCGCCCTTCGCCGGCACCTAACGCCACGAATGGGCGCGACGATAGATGTAATTGACATGAGGTTTATCGATTCTTTATCTCAACTCACTCCGCGTCAACATCCGGAATGGGTTTTCAGAAGCTGCAAATACCTTGGAAGAGACGTATGGCTCCGTATTATAGCTTGGCAACCCCAGACCATCAAATAGATTGCCCTTATGAAGATTATCACCCCTGTTTACATTTCAGGATCTTTATAGAGTTGATGCCCTTATTGCAATGGCGCATGTAATCTGTCACCCCATCCTGTCTCGTGTTTTGCTGTGCCGGCAGAGTGCCTGGATCTTGTTTCTGCCTACTGCAACCCTGGAGCTTTAAGTAAAATGTATACCATTTATTAAGTCAGAGGATGTATCAGACACCACAAAAGCTCAGGCCATTTGTTCGCTCACTATTCCTATTGTCTGTAGAACTGCGATCTGGCCTCGACTTCAGCGCAGGTACACTGTATACTAACACAGAGAAGTTGTCACCGTCAGGTTATCCAGGTGGCCGATGACATCGGAGGCCGCATCTACTAGTATGACGACCAGCTGTAGCCTGTCAGAACTTCATAACGTTCGAACTCCGATCCACTATATATAGGTTCTATGGCTTCGAAGTGACGTGGCAGCAACTTAGTTTCAACTTGAAGTTAGGCCGCTGATTGTGAGGAGCATAGACCTGGTTCCTGTTTGTGCTGTTGTGCTGCGTGAACCCAAAGGATTGTAAGTGGCTGTAAGTTGCCAAGTCATCTCGGACGTTTTGCAGATTGGCGTTCCACCTCACAATTGGTCAGCGACAAGCCAAATGTTCATATACAAGATCAGTGACCTTGCACTTACACCATCATCATCGCGCTGTTATTTAGCATATAATCTCTTGACATGTCCACCGAATTTGCGTACACTCCTCTCGAAGAGATACCCAGGGTCTGTTCTTCCCATTTTTAGCTCAGAGCCATCCGAACGAAACCATCGTCTCCGTTTCCAGATCCATGCCGACTTGCGCAAGAGTTTCAGAACTGGCAAGACTCGGCCCATCGAAGCTCGCAAGACGCAGATCCTCCAGCTCGCCTACCTCATCCAGGACAACTATGATCGTTTCAAACAGGCCATGTCGCAAGACCTCGGTCGTCCTTCGCTCGAGAACGCCTTGTGCGTTTCAACAGGCTCCTTGTCACGTTCATGTCATCGCTGACTGCTACGTGTGTTCTCGTCGACAGCCTCGAGCTCGACTCGACCATCAGCGACTGTAAAATCGCCCATGACCGCGTCGCTACGTGGGCGCGCACCGAAAAGGCGTCTTTCAACGTCAACTTTGCCGCGTTCAACCCGGTCGTTCGAAAGGAACCCAAGGGCGTCATTCTCTCGATCACTCCGTTCAACTATCCGGTATGGTTGACCCTTGGTCCCATGGTACGTCCTTTCTTTTTCTCGCGTGCTCCTTCATCCCAGTTTTGACGGCGTTACGTGGCGCGTTAGGTTGGCGCTATTGCGGCAGGCAACTGTTTCGTGCTCAAGCCATCTGAGCTGTCGCCTGCGACTAGCGGGCTGATCGCTGAGCTTATTCCCAAGTACATGGATCCTGACGTCGTGCAAGTCATTATGGGGGCTGTCGCTGAGACAACTAAGGTAATGCCTTTCATCCAGACCTTTAGAGGCGTGATTTGCTGAACTGATGACTTGCAGCTTTTGGAACTTCCCTGGGATCACGGTGCGTGTCTCCGTCTTCACGTTGGAATCAGCGTCTGAACGCCGTGGTAGTTTTGTACACTGGAAACGGGCGAGTGGCTAGGATCGTGTGTGCAGCGGCTGCGCAGACGCTGTCGCCCGTCAGTCTCGAGGTAGGTCGGGGTGTATGCGCGTACCAAAGTATATCGTGACCGTCCATCAGCTTGGGGGCAAGTCTCCCGTCGTCATTGACCCCAAATGCGATCTTAAAACGGCGGCAAGACGTATCATGTGGGGCAAGTGTGCCAACGCAGGACAGACTTGTGTCGCGCCAGACTATATCCTCGTTCAGGAAGACGCTCAGGACAAGATCATCCAGGCCCTCAAAGAGGCGTAAGTCCCATGGTCGCATGCCCTCGACTTTTGTCGTTGATCTAGTCTGCAGGCACGACGAGTTTTACCCGAACGGTGCCCTTGAATCGCCGGATATCTGTAATATCGTCAACAAAAGGCACTTTGATCGCGTCAAGGGTTTACTCGACAACACGGCTGGGACGATTGTGTTCGGCGGTCAAACAGACGAATCAAAGTTCTTCATTGCACCCACGGTCGTCAAGGGGGTAAAGGGTGACGACTCGTTGATGAGCGAGTAGGTCGACGGTTTGAGAATGTGATCGAATGCTAACAGGATGAGACAGGGAGTTGTTCGGTCCTCTGCTTCCTGTAGTACCTGTCAAGGACCTCGATGCGGCGATTGAATTCATCAACGATAGGTATGCATTTCCGAGTTGCGCATAACCGTCATCGTGATTTTGGCTGCAGAGACCATCCGCTCGCGCTATACGTTTTCTCGCAAGATGCCAATTTCAAGAACAAAGGCAAGTAACCCGGTCGGGTCCGACGTGTTGTATGACCGACAAGCTATTCAGTTTTTGACAACACGCAGAGTGGCTCAGCCATCGCCAATGACACGCTGGTTCAATGTGGAGGTAGATGGTATTTTTCTCCAAGATTGATTGATTGTTCTAACAGGCTGTGGACTGCTTGGTCTAATGAAATGGTTTTGTAGCTGACGGCCTTCCGGTCGGTGGAATCGGACCGAGTGGAAGTGAGTATGTCTTTGATTGCTGCGCTGACGGGGCTTGAACACGAATTCGGCTTAGCTGGATCTCACGGGCGCAAGTTTACCTTTGATTTGTTCACTCACCAGAGGGCTTCGCTCGACTCACCTTGGTGGTACGTATGAATAGTGTGTGCTGTGCTGGCTAGACTGATGCGTAAAATGCTCAGGATTGACATGTTACTGGGGTCAAGGTTTCCCCCTTACACCGTAAGTCCGGCGCTTGGTTTTAAGATGCACATTTGTAGTGATTATTTTCCCCATCAGGCGAAGAAAGAATCCTGGCTGAAGAACGTGCTTGGCGTTTGGCTTCCTGCGCGCCGTCTGCCCGCGCCTAGCCGCAGCTCCGAGGACCAGAACAAAGTGAATTTTGTTTTTCCACAGCCTGGATACGAACTCATTGAAGAAAAAGTCTGGTACAAGCAGTTAATTGGCATTACTGGAGGTCACATGTCGATAATCTTGATCTGTTCATTGGCGATTGTGGTTGCGTTGAAACAGGAAGAGCTTTCACATTGGTTGAAAAGGCTTACCAACGTGTAAGCTATTCGAATCATTGCGTTTTTTCGTGTCTATCTATTAGTATACATGTGGTTTGCGTATTTATGTCTTTAGTGAATAAGATATGGATGTGTTCAATCTGGTGGTGCCTCGTAAAGGCCAAAGCGGTGTCCATTCCACTGCCCTCTGGTCAAAAGCGACGAACGCAATCGCATTGACTCTATGGTCTCCTCCACGACGTCGCCTTATCTTCTTCTGATTCGGATGTATGTGAACCGCGCGAAGGCGTTCTGCTGTGGTTGTGTGCATGCCACGCCAGCGCCTTGCGCTGTTTACGCGTCTGCATAACCTCGGGTGCGGTCGCGCGCAAATGGGTGTCGATGTGTCTCGCGGAGAGCTTGGACAAGGGAGAAGACGAGAGAAGGAGGAGCTCTGCGGGAGAGTAAACGCCCGGAATGGATGAGGGTACTATAAATTGTGGTGACGTCAGCAATCGAGATTGGACAAACGCCGAGATACGTACGTGGATGGTTCGTGGGTGTCGGCGATGAAGATGGGGAGATGGAGATAAAGCTCGAAAGAGAGGGCGAGGGTGCCCGGGAAGAGCTAGATGTGTACGAGCCCGGAGAACGTCTGTGTACCGGGACGTATAGCGCGGAAGGAGAAGCGCGAGATGGGATGGGGATTGGAGAGGACATGCTGGCGAACGAGAAGAAGCTGAGGGTGAGTCATATTCAGCTCTCTATTTTATATGTCCAGTGGAGAGTACCAAGCCGGTGTGGTGTGGTCGAGAATGTTCTGTGCTGTACTCGGTCATTCACATCACACCGAGGCTGACGTGAGCGGTGATGCCATTCGTGTCATACTATAACTAATCCACGTATCAAAGCAAAAATAAGTCTCATGCGTCAACAAATGTCTTGACATTGTCCAACCATCTCACGTATTCCTGCACACAAAAGTTAGTCACCGCAGTCCCTTCAACAGCACGTCATCCGTACGCACCTTTTGCTCTTTGTATTCCGAGTACTCGGGGACGAACGTCGCAAGACCCTCGTTTACGCCCCGCTCGTTCAACCACTTTTCAAACTCTTCCTGAACACCCACGTCCAACGTGTCAAACTGCGGGCCAATGTACAGCCCACGCCGCTTCCAGTCCGCCTCCGCAGTCAGTTCAGTGCCGAGCACTCCGTCGGGGTAGAACGAGATGTTGTCCACGAGGAATGCTCCCTCTTGACACATCGTGTCGACGTTGAGCGATCCCTTGGCGTTGTCCTATGCCCAACCCGCTTGTCATGCACGTCACCCTCAACACGAAACAAGACCAACCTTGGTGACCGCAAACGACACTCGCGTGGGATATGACTGACCCTGGTCCTCTTCCGTGCTGTCCTCGTCCTGGGCAAACTCGGATTCTTCTTCCGCATTTTGCATGTCCGCGATCGAGAACATGACGCGGATGCTGTGAGTTGCACGTCCGTGAGTTTCGGCGCGCGCCGTTCCAACAAAGCGCACACCCACTTTTCGTTACCAAACTTGCGCGTGAGCGTGACCTCGTCGTTGCCCTCCACGTCTTCGATCTGTAACACGACCCGTCCGTGAGCACAGCGAGAACGAGGGCAGGCGAACCAAAGAAAGGGGACTTACCGTCCACACGCCCTGCGACTTGAACGTCTTTAAAAACTCGGGCTCCTCCGTCGACGCACTCTCCTTCTCGTACTTGAGCTCCTCGGTCAGCTTTTGTGAAAAGAGGACGTCCGCTACCGGAGGGGGGGGGGGGGGGGGGGGGGGGCGAGCTATTAGTTTGCCCTTTGTCAAACAAAAAAAGAGGCACAAGGACCCCCTCGAACA